>RCUC01083446.1:0-15936 GCA_003697995.1 Taxidea taxus jeffersonii
GCGCTGGAATCCCAGTTGCCTGGTGCGCTCACGAGAGCCGGCCCGGCCTGGCAGCTCCCCGTGCGCCCCGGGCTGCCCAAGGCCGCGCCCACGTGCACGGCGGTGGGGGTTCTGTGGCAGTATTCGTCTTTAAGAACCACTTCTTATGTTTGTGGAAAGCAGACAGCTAGTTAAAAAACACATTTTAGAAAAGGCAGAAACATTACAAAGTTGGAAACACAAATGCCTAATAAGCTGAAAAAGAAAGTGTAGCCTTATAAGTAATATAAGTAACGAGATTGCAAATGGGAGCAGTGCCGCAGTTCTATTTTTGTCCATCAAATTAGCCAAGATTAAAAAAGGTAATACTCGGTGCCTTTCAGGTGAGAGGAGATTGACACCCTGTAATCTTTCTGGGAAGCCTTTCTGGGAAGCCTTTCTGGGAAGCACTTTGACGCTTACGGGAAGGCTCAGTGCGTCCCTGTCTCGAAGTGGGGAGACAGGCCGTGGAAGGTGAGGTGTGGGGGATTCAGGTCACAGCGAATGATCTCGGAGGAGCCCCAGCCGGCACCGAGTTCCAGCTGTCAGGGACGTTTCAGCCAGTTGTGGTTCCGTGATGTCCGCGCAGGCTTAAACTCGATTTCCTAAGAAATGCTTTTTTCAATATGTGACAAAAGACCAGGGCATAAATAAAAACAATGGGACATAAAATTTCATACGGAGTGTCAATTCTGGATTATTAAAAAGTGTGTGTATGTGTGAACATTACAGACTAAATTGTTTCCTTCCCCAAACTCATCTGTTGGACTTCTAACCTCCAGGATCTCAGCATGTGGCTACGTTTGGAGAGTCTTTGTAGTGATGGTGAAGGTTCAGTGGAGTCATTAGAATGGCCTTATTTCAGCACAAATTGTCCTTATAAGAAGAGCAGATCAGGACACAAACTCACCCAGAGGCACTGCCATGTGAGGACCCAGGGAGAGATGGCCTTCTGCAAGCCCAGGAAGGGACAGCCCTGGCCACGTCTGACCTTGACCTCTCAGACCGCGAGGCAGTCATTGTCGTGGGGGCCGGCTCCTCCATGAGACTCTGTGCGGTAGACCTAGCAAACGAGCACCGTGACCCCACCAGGCTGTTAGCTATGGCTACATGTGTACTGACCGATGCTTTCTTCTCTTTCGTGTGCTTTCTGTGAATAGCTATTCTCAGCTATTCACGAGGATCGTATATCGTCATCAGAGCGCTGTTAGAAAGGCTGCCTCCAAGTCCGTAGAGAGCTGGGACAACCCGGCCGCGGAAGGCCCCTTCCTCTTTCCGAGCCGGCCTGGCGCCCCCCATGTGGAGGACCCCATTGTCCTGGGGTATGCCAGAAGGTCTTTTCCACCCTGCTCTGCTTCTCAGGGTGCGGCTTCAGGAAAGCATGTGGACGCTCTTGTCCGCAGTCCAGGCAGGCGCCCCATGTCTCCAGTGATGGCGCTGTCACCAGTGATGGCGCGGTCTCCAGTGATGGCGCGGTCACCAGTGATGGCATGGTCGGTCACCAGATGGTGAGGCCCAGTGGCGTGAGGGAGGGATCTGCAGAGCTTTGGCTGAGCCTCTCTCCCCTTGGCTTTCATGTGAGGACTTCAGTGGGAAACCACCATATACCCCTTGAGCTCCGGCTCTCTGGGACCCAAGGTTTCCACCGTCTCTGCTATTGCCAGGCGGGAACCAGAGCCAGCCTGAACCGGCTCCTGGAGGGAGGCCTGGGAGTGGGTGGAGACCAAAGGAGCCTGAGGAGGCAGGGCTGTGCTGGGGGGACCGGGAGGGGAAGCTGGGTGGTCGAGGGCACCCTCTGACATCCACAGGGAACCACGAAGCCTTCACGGTTGGGGGGTCATGGTGTGTCTCTAGCTTCTCAGCAGCTGTCGCGCCTGGTCCAGGCATCAAACGCCGGGGCCTTCGGGACCCAGTGAGCGCGGCTGCCTCTTCCCTGTGCACGCGGAGGCCAGAGTTGCTCCGTGAGGCTGCAGGTGCAGCCAGGCTGCGGGTGGAGCACGGCCCGGCCATCCCGGGGAGAGCAGCATGCCCTTTGCCAAGAGACCAGTTTGCCTCTCCCCCAGGAAAGGGACCGCCGTGTCAGTGAGGTGTGGGGCAGCAACCCAACAGGTGTCGTGGATGAGCCCCTTGTCAAAGGAGCTCTCTGGCCGCGTGGAGGCAGGAGACGTGTGACCTCGTCCTCCTTAGCCTAGTCGAGGCAGACTCCCGCAGGGGCACCCCACATCTCTTGCGTTCCAGGTTGGAGACCGTATTCTGACAGGCAGGGATGGGAGTGCTGGGGCGAGCCAGGAGTGTGGGGGTCCCAGAGGAGGGGGACACTCTGGGAGAGGAGCCCCTGGAGGTGGTGACCCTGGTCAGCAGGTCCTGAGGGCACAGCCCAAAGGCCTCGCAGTGGCTTTAATTTTCTTATGTGCCGTCCTCCCCGGGTGCTCGTGCTCTCCGGGGCCGGCATTGAAGACCACATCAGGTCTTTCTGGGTCTCCTGGTGGCCGAGATCCGAGAGCCCCCAGTTCCTGGGGGTGTGCAAAAGCTTGCCCCACCTTGCTGTGCCTATGGTCCCAGGGTGGCCAGCAATCACCCTGCTCCCTGCGGGCTGCTTAGCCTCCTGTGCTCATGCTGGCGGTGGCGGGGAGGGCAGTCCGGGAGGGGTCCCTGGCCTTGTCCACCTGGGCAGCTTGCTTGCTGTCAGAGAGCTGCTGGAGCTGGTCAGATGTATTCATTCAGCATGAATCCTCCTTCTCCCCGCCGATGTGTTCCCCAGGCTGCCGGGGCCCTTCCCTCCGGTTCCCCAGAAGATAGTGGGCTTGGTGACTCCTTCAGAGTTTCCGTTCGACCTTTGCCTCCCCTGTGGACATGCCGAGTCCGAGTGGACCAAGCGTTTATTTCTAGTGACAAAGACCCTCCGTCTTCCTTACCCAGAAGGGGTTGTTACTCGAGCTCCTGCCGGTGCTCTCCGTGGGATGGAGCTGCCGTGTTGCCGAGTGTGGGAGCACTTCCCTGAAATCCACGGAGGAAGAACGCGTTCTCTGGGTATCAGCCCACGGTCATTCTTTCCACCCACCTGATGTGGGATGCTTTTCTGGTAAGAAGAAAAAGAAGAAGCTTTTCTTGTAAGAAGCTTTTCTTGTGAAGTGGGGTGACCACTGGCTGTGGCTCCCCGAGGCAGCTTCTGTGGCGATCATGTGTCCCCGACGGTCTGATCCCGCCCCTCAGGATGGGGTTGCTTCTTGTGCTGCAGGGCCCTGGGCTTGTGGCCTGTTCTTTCCACTTCACACGGTGAGAAGCAACAGCAAAGTGACCCTGAAGCTATGTGAGTGACGAATGGGGCGTTTGCTGGGACTGCCCTATGTCAGTTTTGTCACCGCCTCTGTCCATGATCGCCCAGTGGGAAGAGAGCGGGGACAGGCGGGAGGGGAGATGGGCAGGGCTGGCATGCGGTTGGGGAGGGGCCGCAAACAGTAGAGGGTTGCTTGGGCTCAGCCACCTGCTGGGCATACAGGCCCATGGAGGTCGCGTGTGGGCCGGCCTAGGCATCCTTCCCCGATGTGCGAGTCCTGCCGGGGTCTAGGCTGTCCCCCTGTGGCCACACACAGGCCCGGGGCCTTGGAAGGGAAAGGCCTACCTCTTCACTTGCCTGCCTCTGTCCTCCCTCACGCAGGTGGTGTACCCCTGAGCTCCTTTACCCTCTGCTTCTACACCAGAGTTGACCGAGGCCCTCTATGCCCCCTTGCCCGCCCCCTCCCCAGCATTCTGGCACCTGTCACGGGGCTCTAGCTGGCACGTTTGTTCTCTGGTATATTGTAGGTGATTTTATTTTTCTGGCATGTGTTGAATTTTGTGTTCTTTCGAGGCTCAGTGTGGACTTGACATCTTCTGACTCCTTCATTCTACTGACCAGTGGTCTGCGTTTGCCTTTTGATTTCCGTTGGCCCCTGGGTCCTTTGAGCAGACCTCCAGCTTGGCCCCCGGGGACTTCGGAATGGCTCCTTGTGGTCCACAGGACCCTGGGAATCACTGTGCCCAATGCAGAGCGGCTGCTGTCCACGTGCTGTGGAGTGCCGCCTCAGAGGCTAAGGTCGGTTTTCTCTCCAGTGCCTGGGGAAGGGGAGTCCTCACGGCCGACAGGAGAGCCGGGTGGTCTTTTCCCTGCTTGCTGGCAGCTGTGTCGCTGGGACAAAGACAAAGCGAGTTTCAGGGTCAGGACAGATTTAGCGATGTGCTTTCTCTTGGCATCTTCATGATGGGACTCCGGGGCCCTCCCGCTGAGCTGAAGCGTGCAGGTGCAGCATACCCCCGGTGCGGACCCCGGGCCCCCGCCCCTGAAAACAGCATGAGGGCCCTCTCCACCTGACAAAAAGCGTGAGGTGAGTCCCAGGCGGTCAGTGGGAAATGACAAGAAAGTGATCCCGGCCTTCGAGGCTTTGCTCGGGGCGCCCACCCCTTCACGGGCTGCTAACTAGCCTAGTTAGCATCGGGCCCTCGGTTCCCCCCGGGGCTCTAGCGTCAGGTCCTCATCTCCCGACTGCCATGAGGGAGCACGGGTTTTGGTGACACCGGGGCGTGAAAACAGTCTCGCCGACAGCAAACCATTTAAGGGCTTCGGGGACCGTGCTGGACGGACGTCAGGCCTCATCGGAGGGATGCAGACCCCTGCCCTGGCCCCCGCGCCCACCGGCAGACCCGGTGCATTTTGGCGCACTCGGACGTTGGGCCCGCGGTCAGCTGTTTCAGTCGGTGCTGGGCACCGTGAGCCCCGGCACGGAGCTCACGCCCACAAACGCCATGTGGCTCGCCATCCAGCCTCTGCAGCTTGCAGTCCTGGTACGGACGCGACAGAGAAGAAGCCCCGAAGCCATTTCTTCAGGCCGTGTGGTCGGCTGACACCAGGAGACTTCACGCAGCCCCCGGTCAGCGGCTGCTTTACTCCGCAGGAGGTTGGGGGCCGGGGCTCCCCGCCAGCAGCAGGCGGGTGTGCTCAGCTCATGGAAGGGCGGGGTAGCATGGGGAGGGGGCGTGGACGCAGCTGATGTCCCTCAGGGACGGCAAGGGGACACTCTCCGTGCTCCACGGAGACCGTGGGTCGGACAGTGAGAGTGTGCGTGTGCTCACGTGACAGGTTAGCCCGGGCTGTTGTCCTGCGGGCGGCTTCGTCTCTGGCACGGTCTCCACCGTGGCCGGGGGCTACCGCACGTCCTGGGGGCTGCCCTGGGGGGCACACGTGCCCGAGCCCGGCGGCAGGCCTGGGCGACGTGGTTGGCGATGCCGCCCTGCCCGTGAGGAGTGCGCTTCCCAGCAGGAGTCGCGGGTGCCTGGAACCCCGGCTGGGAGGCCCCCACTGGAGGTGAGGACCGCCTCCTGTGTGCCACCCCTCCCGCTCCGTGTGCCTCCCGCCGGGAGCTGAGCGAATCGAAGATGGCTTCAAGGGACAGTTACAGAGACACTTGCGGAAGAGAGTCACACTTCACCAGACGATGCGGAAATGCACAGCCTCATTCTGCTGAGCTGTGTGTGCCTTCCCGGCGAGCACCATCGGAGGAGCTGCCGCGGGGAGACCGTGGGGCTGGCGGTCCTGGGAGACGCTGGCGGTCGTGGAAATCGCAAACCCCCCTTAAGGTATTTCCCCAGTATTTGTCAGGAGCCCTAAAATGTCCTCAGCCTTTACCTGCCGATTTCATTGGAGATGCTTATCTCGGGGAGCTGATTCTCAGTGTGTACCAGTCCCTTACCAGTCTCGATGCTTGGGGGAGCAGCCCTCGTCATGGGGAGTGTTTAGGTGATGGGAGCAGCCCCGAGGAGGGCTGTGGCCACCTAACGGGGCACACCAGCCCTCTAGCTGTCTGCACCGTCTACAGCCTGGCTTTAAGTAGTGTCTATAAAATGGAAAATTCTCATTATAAATGTCAGATTTCAGCAGGATACAAATTTATCTTTATGATGCATCTGTGGCCTTGAAGAGCTGAGCCGAAGTGTGCGTGGAGAATTGGGGTGCCGTCACACTTGGGTGTCCTGCCTGTGTGGTAGGTGGTGGATGTGGCAGACTCCCCCCTTGTTCGAAACTCTGAGTTCCTCAAATTTTCCGTGACTGTGAATTCAGATAGCTGGAGGCTGATCATCACACCCCTGTGGGGTCTGGACGTGCCCCGGGGACTTTTCCCGGGGGCACACTGCCCCCTGCAGCACACCCTCCCTGGGCCCCGTGGTTCCAGAGGCCCGGACACGCGTGCTGTGCCCATGGCTTGGTGGTCTTCTGGCTAAGTCTGTTGGCTCTGAACGCAACAGCCACTGAGTCCTCTCCTGCCTTCCCCAGTTCCCAGTGTGCTTTCTGCTTACTGCCAGGGTCATGGAAGCCTCCCAGGACGAGAGGCGCTCTGGTCTCAGGCCCAGCAGCAGTGGCCGTTAGGAGCCCATGGTGATGCCAGAGCTTCGGGACTGGAGTGTGGGCGACGCTTGCTGTTAGGTGGGGGGTCTCCCGCCCCCTTCTGGCTGTCAGCTGCCGATTTTCTGGCAGGTGCCGAGTCGTTGGCTGTGCTGTGGGTTGGAGCCCTGGTTCGGTGCCACCTGTGCAGGAAGGCTGGGCAGCCGGCGGTATGCATTCCTCATCCACAGGCTTCCTAGCGGGGGGGCAGGGAGCCGCAGGGTTGTTGGTAAATCAATGTCTGTCATTTCGGAAGAGGTTTATTGGGTGGACTTTGCCACAGTCATGCCTTTTGAGCAGCTTCTTGGTGTGCGGTGGCTGTGCTGGCTCTCCTGACTCCGGCTGACCTATGGTGTTTGCAGCAGCCATGAGCCGGGATGCCTGACCAGTAGGAAGGGAAGAGCCCCGTATTTTAAATGAGGTTGGTGGTTCCTTTCAGGGGAACAGATCTCTTTTTATTGGAAAATCAAAGAGCCACACTGTTGATCAGTTATCTTGAGCAGGACTGGTCCGGGAACGGAGAGGAAGCGGTCCCATTTTGCTCTGACCTTGTGGGGCAGTCCGCAGACCGCACGTCCAGATTCTGTCTGTGGTTGCCGCATGCCCTGCCTGGGATTATGTTCCGCCCAGTTGGGGTAGTTACAGCGTAAGCAGTTTCTTACTGCCTGTTTATGGTTCATTTGCTGGCTGTAACAGAGAGGGAAGAGTGTGCTGAAATGTATTAATTCCTGATTGATGGGCTGTCAGGGCTTGGCCAGGGCTGCGGAAATCTAGCTGTGGGGTTGGTTTGCCAGCCTGGCTCTGGCAAGGCCCTGTCCGGGGAGTGACCACAGACGGCCTTTCACACGGATGTGTTGGAATACGTGCAGAGACGATGACCGTAAAAAAAACCTCATTTTCGTCTTCGTGCGTGACCCCCAGAAGCCGGGCACTCAGGAGTGCCGCAGCCCAGGCTGGCTGTAAGGGGGATCAGAGGAATCCCAACTGGGATGTGAGTTAGCAGGAGCGCACGAGCGGAGCTGGGGAGCTGACGTGTCTGTGTGATTTATTGAGGACCGGGAGTGGACAATGAAAGCAGCGTAGTCTTTTGTAAATGGTCCCGCCGGGATGACCTTGTTGGAGCTGTCAGGGAAAGCCAGCTTGTCCATCAGTTAGAGCAGCAAACTCTCCCAATAACCAGTCCTTTAAGGTCCTGTATCATCTCAGCAACAAAGGTACTTATGGTACGACTTTTAGTAAATGATTTTCTTGGCTTTTTGCTGTGTTATTACTAGCAAAGTGTGCTGGCATCTTACGCACACGACCTCCCACTGCACTGTCCAGCCGGTGGGGCACCCGGGTGGCCTGCTGGTTCTTGTATGGCATGAGACTCACCCCACGGGGCCCTGCTCCCTGCCAGACTGAGCCGTGGGAGGACCGGGCCGCACTCTCCTGGGCTCCCACGGCCCCGGCACGTGCCTGGCCTGCCGTCCGGGCTCAGTGGAGCTCTGTGGCTTCTGAAGGGCTCTGACGTCCTCTGTCAGGCTGGTTTTCAAGCCCGTCGATCCTTTCCTTAGCAAAGCGCCTGTGTTTGGGGGCTCCTCATGGGTCAAATGGTTCATGGTGGGCGTCTGAAGCTCTGACAGCTGACCTGTGCTCCTGCGGAACGTGTGTGTACCTCGTCATGTGTCCTTGTGTGTGTTTGCGGCTGATGCTGTTCTTGACCCTTTGCTCTCGTGTGAACCGACTTCCTTTTATAAAGAGCTTTTTTCAGATATCTTCTTCATTTCCAGTGGGCTTACTTACATATTTTTCTTGTTGCGTGATATTTTTCTGCAGAATTTTTGGTATTAATCCTTGGCCTGAAATATGTTGCAAATGTTTCCTCAATCTGTTTTACTTTCTAATTTTTTTTGCCTTCAAACCATTTAAGATTTGTGTATGGCGATGTGGCCCAGCATTTCCTTTTGTGCTGGGCTTTCCCCTGGGAGAGTTTTGCTGACCTGCGCACACGAGCAGAGTCTGGCGTCCCCGGGGTTGTACGGCGGCCCGGCTGTCATCATCTCCTTAGGTGGGATGTCTGCTCACACAATTGGGTGACATTTTGGCAGGGGGGAGCCCTCTGCATGCATCCCGTGATCCCCTGCTCGAGGTCGCGCACCCGGGTTTTCGGGAACGAGCTGTCTCCTCTTGCTCCGTTTTTCTTTCCATTTGGCTGCATTATTAGTGGTTTAAGTGAGGGAGCATTTTGCTGATTGCTTTAAAGACCCATTCATCCTTCGAGGAATTATTTTTGACCTGATTAGGTAAAGGGATGAGTTTGCGCGCGCACTGGACCGTGACTCTCGCAGGCGGACTGTTTGCGTGCCTGCCGCCGGCCTGCTGAAGGAGGGCGTCTCTGCAGGACGTCCTGCCAAGAAGCCTGTAGCTGCAGGTCTTCTCCTCCTTCCTCGCGAGCCAACAGCGAGGGCCTAAATCCCTCAGTGCAGTGACTCTTCGTGAAGGAAGAGTCCTGTGCCCTGACGCGAGGTTCCCAGCCCCACGGCGTCTCCGGAGGCCGCTGCAGGCTCCGGCGCGTGTCCCGCGAAGGCTGGCGGAGCGCGGGAGAGGCGCGGGGACCGGGTGGAGCCTGCTGCGGTGGGACGCTGGGCTCACGCGGGCATCGGGCTTTGCTGAGAAGCAGGAAGCGAGCTCAGCGACCATCAGAGCCTTCCAGGGGGGCTCCATTTAGCAGTTTTGCCTCTTTGCAGAGAGCCCCGGGCTCGCGTGGCAGGGGCGGGGCAGAGCCCGCTGCTCGGGTGTGGCGCTCTTTGCGGGACGGTTCCTTAGTTCCTTCGGTCTGGGCGGACTTCTGCTGACTGGGCGTTGGTGGCATGTCCTCGGTGGATGCACGGTACACTTGACACGTTGTCTGCACGTTTAGCGCTAATTTGGGTATTTGTCTTAACTGGAGAAATTGGGATTAAATTCTTTCCATTCTCAGGAGCATCTTGGCATCCCGTTCCCTGCATTGTGGCTGCAGCTGTTCCTGTATTTCCTCGTCCTTCCCCGACCGTGAGCTCTCGTGGCCGCTCATGCACGCGTCACCGAGGCCCCGCTGTGGCCGGGCGCTCGCGGGCGTGCGGGGGCGTGGAGAGGGTGGCGGTTGTGGTCTGTCCCGTGTCCTACAGGGCCGGCGGCCGTGAGGACGCCGAATGCAGAGGGGAGGGCTGCGGCCGCGATCCCGGCGTGGGGAATGCCGAGGGTGAGCATGCTGGGCTGCCGTTTCATGGTGTGCCGCTGACGTTCCTCGCTGGAGGGGCATCCGTGGTGGGGCCGGGACTCTCCCTTCTGCCTCAGTAGCCGATGCAGTCTGTGGGCTGTGCTTGGGAGCACCTCCCCCCACCCCGCCTCCGTTTGTTTCCACAGCGCTGTCTCCGGATGGGGACGTCTGCACCCCTGCTCGCAGGCTCCAGTGTGGGGGATTCCTCGGATGGGCACACGTCTCCAGGGGCTCCCCTTCTCCTCCAGAAGGAAGCCCAGCTCAGGAGCCCGGTGCCTCTGGCTGCGGTGCCATGGTCCTTGTGAGCTGCCCCCTGCCTGGGTCGTGGGGATGTCCTGCAGGCTTACTGGCTCTGGGCTCTGCAGCCTCCCCCCCAGCCCCCACGTCCCCTCACGCCCTGTGCTTGATGCTGCCACTTTCTAAGGCTCAGCCCCAATGCCTCCCAAGGCCACCCTCTGCAGGGGCGGGGACTCTGCTCTTCTGTGCCTGCCGTTCCGCCCCCCATCCCTGTCACACCCCTCACTCGCCACGTGGCCGGCTCTTTATTTACATCGCTCTGTAAGTCAGTCTGGTCAAGAAACGGTGTAAGCAAGGCCAGTAAACGGGCGTGCGTGCATCGGGAGGGCGTAGCGAATGCGCACGTGCAGCCCTTTAGGCTTCGCGGTGGCTGTTCCGTGTCCATCTCCCCCCGGCCAGTTTCTGACACATGGGAGTAGTCGCACGTTCACGGAATCAGTATTTCAACCAGCAGCATCTCAGTAACAAAAACTCCGACCCCCCGGCATTAATGACAGTCAAAGAGCCTGTCAAGCCAAAAGAGTGTTGTGAAATTCAGGCTTTTTTCTTACAATGATGACGTTATAGGGATGAGGATCATTAAAGAAACAGACTGTCCCTTCCCCCTTTCCCTCAGTAGCACACGGGTCCGCTGTTGGTGCTCCCCAGGAGCTGTTGGGAGCTCTCCTTGGCCCGGAGTCAGGTAGCAGCGCGCTCTGCCAGAGAGAGGGTCAGCTGCCCCATCAGTGCGTCCCCGGCTTGCGGCTTGCGCGAGGCTGGGGACCCCTGATTGGGGGTGCGCTGGGGTGGATGTGAACGAGAAGCAGGGTGGCGCTGCTGGGTTCTCGTCGTTTGGGGCCCACTGCGGCCTGGGAGACGGATAGTTGGATGTGGCCACATGGTGCCATCTTGCCTGGCCCATAGTGAGAGCATCATCCTTGGTTTGTCCTTGACTTGTGACCATCATGTGCTGGTGTCCCGTCGTCCACTGACTGTCCGTGTCTGTGGGCTGCAGCTTCGTAGCCACGCGCCAGAATTGGGAACTCCGACGGCAGTTAGTTTGTAACCTTGAGCTGGACGTTATTTATATGAACATTAAACATTCGCCTGCTAAGCCACCTTGATGATGACCTTGTTCTTGTTGAGCCACGGAGTTTTGTGAATTGATGGTCTTAGTGGCGGCCCTCTTTTACCGAAGTGGGACTTTTCCCTCTGCCTTGGAACCCAAGTCTGTGTAATTAAGTGCTAAAACCTCCATCACTGAAGTGTCAGGCTTTCAAATTTAAAACTCCCAGGTTGGGCAATGCAGAAATTAGACCGTGGCGTGATTCCAGCTAGCTTACGAAGGAGAGAATGTTTTTGATTACCAGTTAAGCTCCTGATTACATGAAGAGGTTCATTGCAGAGTTTGTGTGATGCGGGTGATGAGCGCACTTGTGGCAGCGTGGCGTGGCGGGCTCCCCTCCCTGACCTGCGCGGCTCACCAGCAGGTGCCGGCTCTCCCCGGGCCTCGAGCTTTGGCGAGGCCGCATCTACACTTACCGCGCTGATCCCGTGTCACACACTGTTTAAATTTGAGGTTTTTCTCCCTTTCCGATTTCCAAGGGCCCCCATTTGGTTTATGGCGAGGCAGAGCCTGGCCACGTGCCAGGCCTCTTTACTTTCCAGCACATCCTGGTCCTTATGGGGTCCTGTGGCCGTTCTGGGGCTGCCAGTGTCTCCTGGAAGTGGGCTGGCGTTGTCCTGGAGGGGACACCCAAAGCTTGAGGGAGCTTGTGGTGCTGACAGGCTCTCTTGCCCACCACGTGTTTTATGACCGTGGGAGTGTTTTCGGCCACGGGGCTGTGCTGGTCTGGGATTGTAGTGGCTCTCCCCTCCTCTCCCTGCAGTCAGAGGCCTTCATGCTGCCCCATCTCCGTGAGACGGGGAGGCCAGCCATTGTCCGCTGGACTCCACTCACCGCCAGGCGTGGCTGCTCCCTGCCCACGAGCCCCCTGCTGGCCCCTTGGGTGTCAGCTGGGCGTGCTTCCCTCCGTGGGCTGCTTCGGGCGTGGTGGGCTTTGGTGCCCGAGGATGTGCCCTATCCATCCATGGTGGTGGGTGGCGTGCGGCTTGGCCTGCAGCCTCGCCACACAATGGACTTGGCTTTGAGCCCGTCAACCTGCCTCTTCCCTACCCGGCACTGACCCTGCCGGTTTTCTGGACGTGGAAACGTGGACAGGAAATTTCTGGTCTTTGTGTACCTAAGATAGCTTTTTGGATACTGCAGAGTAGCGGTTGTATCCCCGTGTGGTTTTTTCCTTACATGGCTAAACGTCCTCCATGCTTTTATCGGTTCCTTTTATCTACCTGTTCCTCCGCCGACCACGTACTCACCAGGCTGGTGGCCTAGTCACACTCTCTCTGGGTGTGCTCCTTGTGTGGTGGTGTTCACACCTGTCGGGTGGGCGTGCAGACCCAGCCCCAGATGCCAGCGGTCCCTACCCCAGTTGTCCTGACCCTCAGTGCCCCCACCAGCTTCTCAGAGCACGTTGAAGGGCACCTCCGCCCTGGGGCACTTTTTCTCTCGGGCCATCTGCGGGAAGATAGACCTCAGTGAAGTGATCTCAGCGGCTTCAACAGTATGTGTTTCCGTGTTGCAGAAGTCATAACTGGTACTGGTGAAAATACGTGTTCTCTTTTTGCTCTTTGCCTTTCTCCAAAATGGGAAGAGTTGTACTTACCGTCACCCCGGCATTCTTTCCCGGGGGCAGCACGGCCCTGTTGCTGGCACCTTTCTGAGCAGTGTTTTCTGCGCGCTCGTGTGTACAGACAGGTGAGGGTTGGAGTTTGTGATGTAAACCGTGTCGTTGATAAGGGCGGGATTATTTTACAGATTGCTTTTTCAACAATAATATGGCAGCATAGCATTTTCAAAGAATTTATTTAAGTCACCCCCTGAAGCCGTTTCATGGTTTGAGAAGGCAAGTGAGATATTTCATGAATTAAATGGCTGTTTCTACACCCCGTGCTGTCATATGCCGGTGTGTCCCGCTTGAGACAGCAGGTTACCTGTCCGAGGCTGGGCCGTGTCTTCTCGGCGCCCCTGTGCGCGTGTTCGTCTCCCGGTCACTCTGTCTGGGGGCCAGGGCTCCCAGCTTTCTCAGCCTGGTGTCCCCAGGGTGCAGGGCCGGGCCCTGGTGGGTGGCGCAGTGCCGGGAGCAGGCTGGGGTCGTTCTCCGATGGCGGTGCGTGCGCACTGACGGGGTGGAGTGGGACACGGAATCCCGCCCCAGTTTCAGAAGCAACAGGTTGGCTTAAATTCCATCATTGGGGACCGTGTGTTTGGTAGCAGTGCCGCCTTCGGGAGCCCGTGGTAGGTTCCCTGTGCTGGCTTCCGGGGCCTGTCAGTCCTGGCTGGCTGGGAGAAGGCTGTGGATGGGGCGTTGGGGACTGCGGTGCAGGGGTGCCCTGTGCGGCCTCCCGCTCCTCTGCCAGCCAGCGGCCTCCAGCAGCTTGTGGAGCGTCTGCTGGCGTGAGTCAGAATTAGCTACCCCACAACCCCATGGCCCGGAGGGGTCGGCCCCGAGAGCCCCAGCTCTGGCCCTGGCCCCGCAGCTGCCAGCAGAGGGCCCGTCAGGCCCAGGGCTTCCCTGGGGGCTCCCCGCCCAGGTTCCCGCCCCGCCTGATCCCCCCCTCGCCTCAGGGACTTGGAGGCAGCATGCTCTGGTGGGAGGCACACCTTTGAGTCGGTGGGGCTTGAGTTGTACCCCGTCGCGACTGTTGGCCATTTCAGGGTCTGCTTCCGAGGACCCCCCTCCCACCCCACAGCGTCGAGTCTCCTGGGCCTCGTGCGGGAAATTAGCATCTGATTGACGGGATCCAGGCTGCACATTTGATTCTGCTGTTGGTTTGGTCTGGGCTGCGTCCCCAGGACCTGCTGGAGCCCCGTTTCCTGTGGGGGCCCCCCAGGAGAACCCTATAGCAGCTGTGCCAACCTTGGGGTGTCCTATTCGCAGCTCTGACCCTGTGCCCATTGATGCAGGCCTTCCAGAGTGTTCTGTGCTGCCCTCTGCACCTTCTCCTGTGTCAGCAGATGTTTTCTCCGGGAGGGTGGATATTTATCTCGTTCTGACAATAAGGGTCATCCCGATTCTCTCGGCCTTTTGGAAGACAGATTGGCGTAGGACAAATGGCCCGCTGTAGGAGGTGACACCTAAAAGAGGCTGCCCAGCTAACCTTTCCTGGCATAAGGCCAGCTCAATAGAGCGAGAAACCTCTCCGAGGCCTGTGTCCTGCGCTCCTGCACTGGGGAGCCCACCGTCCCTGCGAGTTGGGGAGGAGCTGGAGGCCCGGGCAGGCTCTGTTGTAACAGCTGGGGAAACTTCTCAGTGCTTTGAAGGCCTGGAAACAGAGAATGCGTCGATGGCAAGCTTCTCAAGAGGAGTCCATTCCCTGAGACGGGGGATAAAATCAGGGCTGCTCCAGGGTGAGGGGATGTGGAACGGGGTCCGCCGGAGCCAGAGGAGGCTGCTGATGCTCGTGCCCACCAGCCTTCTCTTCCAGCAGGACGGCGTCACGCCAGGGGGCCCTCGCATGCTTGGCAGTGAGCCCGGGGAGGCCGTGTTTCCTCCTCTGTAGACGGGCGGCGTCGGTGCCTGCCGCCTCGGCTGCCCCAGGACCTCAGAGCCGGCGTTCCTGCAGGCCACACTGGGGCTTCGTTGGAGGCTGTGCGTGGACCAGATGTTGGCCTCCTGGGACAGCTGAGTTCTGAGGCCGGTCACCTTGCCGGGCTGCGGCTGGGGGGCAGAGCTGCGCCCGGCTGTGGGAGGGAGAGCCGTGGGACGGAGCAGCTGGGATGGGCATGGTCCCCGGTGGGCTCAGACTGAGAGGCGGGCGCTCAGAGCCAGGCAGGCCAGCCTGGGGACGGTCTTCATCATAGTCCTGCATCAGAGGGGAGGGGCTCTGAGCTTCTGGAAGGGCCTGCGTCTTACTGGTCTCTGTGCCCAAGGCCCTGGAGCCACCACGTGGGGAGCCCCTACTGTGGTTGTCGTGTTGCCCCAGCGAGGGGACAGCCCAGTGTCCCACAGGGACAAGTCATAGGCACTATGGCCCATCCATACCTCGGAATGTTCTTTTGCTGTGGAAAGGACTGAGGTGCCAGCCCGGGCTATGGCCCAGATGACCCTGGGAGCACGGTGCTGAGTGGGGGGAGCCAGACACGGAAGGCTCTGTCCCGCACAGTCCCATCGTGGAATGTCCAGATCGGGCAGCTCCACGGAGGCAGAGCACAGAGGGGTGGCTGCCAGGGGGAGAGCCTGCTGGTGGGCTGGCTTGGGGTGGTGAGAATGTTCTGGAATTATGTGGTGGTGATGGTTATCCAACTCTGTGAGTATACGAAAGCCCACTGGACTGCAGGCTGTAAAAAGGTGAGTTTTGTGGTGTGTGGGCTGCATCTCAATCAGATACAGCCTGAACGGAACGAGAACGCAGAAGTGCTTGTCGGATGAGTGGGGGAGTGAAGGAGAGAGGGGAGTGCAGTGGCTTTCCTGGCCTCAGCCCCCACAGAGCGCTCCCGCGTGCCCCGGGGACGTGCAGTGACAGGGACCGAGAGCAGCGCTGGCTGGGCCGCCTCCTTGGGGCTGTTCATGGCTGGGCCGGTTGTGCGTCCAGGGCTGGGCCTGCCTGTGTAGACGCGTGTGGCCCACACGTAGGGCCTGGCCTGTTGTCAGCGTCATGGTTTCTGTAGTGGACAGGGAGCGAGTGGAGTGGGAGGGGGTTCGCCGTGCCCGGGACGTGGGGCGAGGCTGTGTGGGGCTGCCTCTCGGGAGGGCCCGCGCGTCCTGGCCACGCCACCACGGGCTGCCCCGGGGGCCACGCCTGCTGTTTTCTCCGCACCCGTGTCAGAGGGCGGTGGTGGGGGTAGCGGACGTGTGACGGGGGTCCGTGAGTGAGGACGTCCGGGCCGCGGGGAGGCGAGCCTGGCACCTCCTCGTTGCTGGCTCCT
>RCUC01083453.1:0-28219 GCA_003697995.1 Taxidea taxus jeffersonii
TGTTCCCCGTTCCCTAACTAAATTTAAGCAACTTGCTGAGTTCAGAGCAGTGACATAAATATTGGGACTTCTGATGGTCCCATTCCCAGCCCCGCTGTCTTCTCACAGAACCTCGCTGAGCCGTGACAAGGCACCAACCAGCCACATGTGCCTGGAAGACGTGGTATGAGACTCCAGATGACCCAGGGCCTGATGGAATCCTTTGCAGGGAGTGTGTGGCATAACTGAGGAATGTGTTTGGGTCATCAGAAAATGGCAGACACATTTACCCGGCACCTCTTATCAAAGTTCTTTCTGGACAGGGTATCAGAAAGCAGTCCGAGGGGAGGAGAGAACGTCAACGTTTCCTTCAGTCCCTCAAAACAAACCTCCAGCCGGTGACCTGGGCTCTGGGAACACGACTTCATCTCCCCCCCACAACAGCCTGAGAAGCAAACACTGGCAAGGACTGTCTCGCTCCACCAACAGGGAGGGCTGTTGAGATGCCTGCCTCAAGGCCACACAGCAGGCCAGGGACTGAGACTGTCTCTGGGGATAGGGACAGTGACACTCCAGTGACCCTCAGGACATAGGGGTGGGGAGGGCTTCCAGGAAGCTGCTCCAGAAACTGGAGAGCCTTGATCTTTACCGGCCCCGCCCCCCTCAGGCAGCCCGGAAGGGAGGCTTTATCACCACCTGCTGCTCTTCCTGACCACCTGCTTCAAAGGCTTCAGGAACTGAGGCTCTAGGTGGAGGGGATTTTCTCCTGGGGCCTAGTTACAGAGAAAAGGTGGAAAAGATTAGTCAGAGAGTTGAGTCAAGCCACATTCTTCCCTCACCCCTACTCCCCTCCTCCTGAGGCTATAGCAGACAGGGTATGAGACGATAATCACAGAAAATGCTCTGGAATCTTCCCTCGGCAATGAGAAGATAAGGCCCCACGGCTAAAGTGTAAAAAAGCCAGAGCACCAGATATCCACCTTCCCATCCAGATAGCCTCAGTCGCTGCTGTGTGCCAGGCGTGGCCTCTTCTGGCCAGTGTGTTACAAGCAAGGTCTTGCGGACGGGCAGGGGTGGGGGCCGGGGGCTGACCTCTCTGCAGGAGGGTGGTGACTGCTGGCCCCAACCAGCTCACCAGCTGAGAGAGTGGACATGGGGTGTGGGCTGCTTCAGTTCCCCCACGTATGGACCTGGGGAGGGGCATCTGCCAGCCTAAACTTCAAGGATGGCAGCAGAGATCAAAGAAAGTGACTGAAATCAAAAGACGCTGCAGAGAGTGTGGTACGGAGGGAGCCAGGCGGGTGTGGGCTCAGGAACCATTTATGAAGGGCTTATTTGATTCCAAGAGCTTTCACACACTCCCTCACGTAACTCTGGTAGCAACCCTGGGAGGCAGACTTTCCTGCTACAGATCACAAGGCTGATGCCGGAGGAGGGCAGGTGTCCCGCCTGATGCCCCAAACGCAGCAGCCAGCAGCGACGGGTCCAGGCTCCACAGCTCTTTCATCCCAGGAGTTCCCGAACTTCAGAGGGTGTCAGAATCCCTAACAGAGGATCAAAAACACAGATTCCCGAGCACCACCCCAAGACACTGATTTCCTGGGTCTGTCTTGGTGCCTAGGAATCTGCCTTTTAACAACCCCCACCTCCCACCCCTGCAGGTGCTTCTGGTGCTAGAGGCATGGGGCCCTCCCTTTGCAGTGGCTCTCCGCTGCCCTCAATGCAAGAAGTCAAGAGACTGTTCTCCCTGGCTATCTTCCCTGTGCGTCCTTGGCAGGGGTGGGGGGAGAGAGAGGGATCTGTATGCCCGCCAAGCCCCTCGGGAGAGAGGAAATGGTCCTCCGATCGAGCTCACTGAGTGGTTCCAGACATGCCCAGCGCTGAACTGGAAGCCCAGGGCAAAGGTCTGCGGAGGCACAGATTGCTTCATGGGGCAGCCACCACCCCAAGCAAACAGCCCATTGAAATGGGCCCCGCCCACTTCTCGGAATAGACAGACACCACAGTTGGCTTCCTGTGTAGAGAGCAGTCTCCAGAGCCATCAGAGGAGACCCCGTCATGCCAACACAGTAATTTGAGGCAGAAAGCACACATTTCCAAGGGAGAGGAGAAGGGGGAAAAGGAGGGAAAAAAAAAAACAAAAACCTCCTAAATTGGCTCCATGTTTGTGTCCCTTACCCCACGCACACCCCCCGCCGGAGCCAGCAGACCTGTCCAATCAAAAGCGGTCTCCTGGAAACGAAAGGGACTTGTGTTCACCTCAGCTCTAGAGAAGGAATCAGGCTCCGGAGCAAACACTGCTCCATTATGAGGTTCTGAGACACACAGATTGCAAGAAGATGGCAGGCAAGGAGAGCCCAGTGCACCTCCCATCTCCCCTACAGCACCCCAATGGCACTTCTATCATCTGCCCTCATGCCGGAGCAAGGCCTCGTCTTGAACCGCGTGGTGCTGAGAAGCTGAGCTCATGTTTTTGCACAGCATAAAAAAGGAAAGATGCCTGGAACGAGGTCAGAAAGCAGAAGAATCAAGGTGGACAGCCGCAGCCTACAGGAAGGCTTCCCCTCTTGGAACAACTCGGTAAAGAAAAAGGCCCTTAGTCCTTCAGAACCAAGAGAAGAAAGATGCTCCATTGAGTTCAGTTCAGGAATGGTGCTGGATAGAAGTAGGGAGACAGAGAACAAAGAAAATAGAGGAGACACCAGCTGTCACGTGAACCATACAGTTCTTTATCATGCTTGATGGAGTTCCAACCCTTATCCTGCGATCCACTCAGGGCTGTTTGATGTTGGGGGTGGGGGGTAGTCTAAGTCAAGGAAAGGATATCCTGTTAACAGCATTGCTGGAAAAAGATCAAGAACCAGGCAGTAGAAACCAGCAGTGTCCACCTAAGAGCCTGGACAGCCCACTTCCTTCAGTAGAACCTTAGGTTTGTGAGACGAAGGACTGATGATAACACAGTATCTGTGTTATCCCAGAGACTCGAAAGTCTTTATCACAGACAACAGGTGTCATCACCACATGCTGGGAAAGAAACACCACCTCCCAGCCCCTATATACAGTTCATTTGAGTGGCTTTCAAGTGGGACAAGTCCCCATTGTGATACTGCCTGGAAACTTCCCAGAATGGCCCGCCCTCCCTAATCATGCAACTTCTAGTCACTCCACTCATGAAAAATCAACTCATAAAAATCACCTCTTCAGGGAAGCTGTCCTGCTTGCTCCCCATTATGCTCATACTGGGATAATGTCCTCCCACATGCTGTGACCTGTAAGGTCCCATGAACATACTTGGTATTATGAGCCTTTCAGTGTTGGCCTCTCCTTCTAGACCAGGAGCCCCCTGTGCACAGGAGCATTTATGTTTATTGATGGTAGAAGAGATAACATCTGTTCTTCATTTAGCACCTTTTTAATCCTACAAATTCTGCCAGCTGAGAGCCCTCCATTATGTCTCACTTAAATCCTCTCCTTTACCTTCTGCAATAGCCAGTTTTGTCTCCTGCTTACAAAAGAAGAAATCAAAACATAGAAAACCTAATGGACTTGTCTGAAGGAACACAGCAGAGCTAACGATGGTGTTCTCAACCACCCTGGGTCTGGCATGGTTCAAGGCACACAGTAAGGACTGCATAGCTCTTTCCATTGAAGGAACAAAATTGAATCACATCAGAAAGACACATCCAGGTATGACAGTTCCTTCCTCCAATGACCTGAGCTCTCAACTAAGTAGTCACCTTAATTCCTGTGTATTAATCTCTCCATCCATTTGTCAGCACCTGTTACACCCAGAGCCCTGCTCTGAGATATGGGAGAGGTATATTAGTCAAATTTCCAGCCCTCTGACAAGTTTCCTGCATAGCTGAAAAAGGAGGGGGAGAAAGAGGGAGGGAAGGACAGGAGAAAAGATAAGGAAGAGGGGGAAACACAAACCACCAGAAAACAAAGGCCAGTGTCCCAGTGAACTCAGCAAGCACACAGAGGGCCCAGAATGCTCTCTTCCAAGCCCAGACACTGAGGAGCTGATGACAGGAGGTGAGCAGGCACCCAGCCAGAAGGAAACACCCCACAAGCAATGGATTTTTTTTTTTTTTTGTAAAATACACATAGCATAGAATTTACCATTTTAACCATTTTTAACTGTATGGCTTAGTGGCATGAAGTATATATATGTGTGTATTATTTATTTATTTATTTGACAGGAGAGAGATCACAAGTAGGCAGAGAGGCAGGCAGAGAGAGAGAGAGAGAGAGAGAGAGGAGGAAGCAGGCTCCCCACTGAGCAGAGAGCCTGATGCGGGGCTCGACCCCAGGACCCTGGGATCATGACCTGAGCCGAAGGCAGAGGCTTTAACCCACTGAGCCACCCAGGCGCCCTGGCATGAAGTATACTGCTATGCAACTGTCACTTCTACCCATCTCCAGAACATTTTTCATCTTCCCAAACTGAAACTCTATACTCATCAAACAGTAACTCCCCGTTCTTTCCTCCCCTAGTCCTGGCAACTGCCATCCTACTTTCTGTCTCTATGAATTTGAGTACTCTTTGTACCTGTGGTATCATCAAAATATATTTGCTCTTTGTCCCCGGTTCCCGGTACAGAGTTCTGAAAGCCGTTGGCATCTCATGAGTGATAGGAGTGTCTTTTGTTACTCATAAGAAACCCTTTTCTGTCACACCTGAATTTATGCTGCTGAAGTGACTCAGAGCAAGGCCTGTTGATGGCCTTAGGATGGGCTAATCTCCAGAAAATTACGTGATTTGAGTTTAGGAACTTTCAGCCTCTTCCTCCCCTGATCTCTGAAGAGGGAAGAAATTGAGCTCTATAAAAACACATGAGCAAGGAAATTCGGTGAGCTTTCTGGTCAAAACACATGACATCAGGGCAGGGAGGCAGGGTGGCATGCCCAGAGAGGCCCTCATATCTCTTCCACTTGGCCGTTCCTGAGTTGTACCCTTTATAATAACGAGTAATGTTACCTTACTAGTAAATAAAATGTTTACCTGAGTTCTGTGAGCCATTCTAGCCAATCATAGAACCTAAGTAGAGGTCACGGGAACCCTCAATGAATAACCAGTGAGTGAGAAGTTTGGCTGGCCCCCAAGACTTGGAGATGGCATCTTAAGTGGGGGCAGTCTTGTGGAACTGAGCCCTGAACTTGTGGGGTTGGCTGGTTGGCATTAATTCCAAGTAGCCAGTATCAGAGTTAAATTGGATTGTAGGACACTCAGTTGGTGTTAGAGAATTGGAGAATTGGTTGGTGTCAGGAATAAGTACACATCAATACCTCATATAAGTGGGATCACGTAGTATCTCTCCTTTTGCGGACTACCCTATTCCACCTACCATAATGTCTTCAAGGCTGATCCATGTGGAGCAGGGTCAGAATTTCCTTTCAAGGATGAATAATATTTCATTTTATGTGTATATCACATTTTGTTTACCCATTTATCTGTAGGTGGACACTTAGGTTACTTTCACCTTTATGGCTATTGTGAAGAATGTTGCCGTAAAAACAGGCATATAAATATCAGGTTTAGCTTCCTGCTTTCAGTTCTTTTGGATAAACAGCCAGGAGCAGAATTGCTGGATCATATGGTAATCCTATTTTTAATTTTCTGAGGAACTGCCATACTGACTTCCAGATGACTGTACCATTTTACATTCCCATCAGCAATGCACAGGGATTCCAATTTTCCAATTTCTCCACATTCTTGCCTACACTTCTTTTTTCTTTCATAGCATTCTATTGAGTGTGAAGTGGTATCTCATTGTGTTTTTGACTTGCATTTTTCTGATGATGAGCATCTTTTCATGTGCGTACTGACCATTTTTGGAGAAATACCTGTTCAAGTCCTTTGCTCATTTTTAAATAAGTTTTTTTTTATTTTGTTCATCTGTAGGGATTCTTTATATATTCTGGATATCAACCCTTATCAGATATATGATTTGAAAATGTTTTCTCCCATTCCACAAGTTGCCTTCTCACCCTAATGATCAGTGTCCTCTGATGCACAGAAGTGTTTTAGTTTGATATAGTCCAATGAATCTTTTTTTCTTTTGTTGCCCATGCTCTTAGTATCACAACCAAGAAATCATTGCCATCATTACCAAATCCAACATCATGAAGCATTTTCCCTGTGTTTTCTTCTTAGAGGGTTACAGTTTTACCAATACCATTTGTTGAAATAGTGATAACCATGTGTCAGTGTAGGTTCATCAATTATAACAAATGTATCACTGCGGCTTATAGTTTTCTCAACACCATTTGTTGAAAAGACTGGTTGTCATGATGAGTCAATGTAGGTTCAACAACTGTAACATTCTGGTGGGGGACGTTGACAACAGGGGAGGCTATGCGTGCTGGGGAGTGGCAGTAAGAAGGGCAGGGAGAAATCTCTGTGCCTTCGACATAATTTTGCTGCAGACATAAAACTGCTCTAAAAAATATTAAGGAAAATGTTTCCATTGGCCTTGGCACCCTTGTTAAAATCAATGGATCACATACATGGGGGTTTACTTCTGGGCTCTCTATTCTATCGGTCTCTATGTTATATTTTTTTTGCCAATACCACACCGTCATGATTGCTACAGCTTTGTTATTAGTTTTAGGGTCAAGAAGTGTGAGACCTCCAACTTTGTTGTTCTTCTCCAAAATTATTTTGGTTATTCAGTGTCCCTTAAGTTTCCACATGATATTTTCTTTTTTCCATTTCTCTATTTCTGCAAATAACATCATTGGCATTTTGATGGGGATGACACTAAATCTTTAGATTGTTTTTGGTAATATTTCCATCTTAACAATATTAAGTCTTCCACAAACACAGGATATCCTTTTCATGTATTTATGACTTCTTTAACTTCTTTCAGCAATGTTTCATAGTTTTCAGTGTATAAGTCTTCACCTTTTTGGTTACATTTATTCCTGGGCATTCTGTTTTTGATGCTGCTGTAAATGAAATTGTTTTCCTAATTTCCTTTTTTGGATTGTTCATTGTTAGTGTACAAAAATACAATTAGGTTAAAGTGTTGCAAATTCAGTTTAAAGAAAGAACCTGGTTATTGGGAGTACAACATGTGGGAGGAAGAGGGGGGGAGGAAAAGGTAAGTAAAAATGCCATGAAATCTCCCACCATTTTGAATGGAGCTTTTTCTTGGTTGAGTGTTTGCCTGGTTGCTGTTTATCTTTGACTAATCTCCAGAACTTCTATAAAGAAGTGATTTTAGCTGGGTTTTAGTTTACTTAACATTTCTGTGAGGGGCGAGGATCTGAAGGGTCCTGACCCACCATCCTGCTGACATCACTCTTCAAAGCCTAAGGCTTATTCCGCAAGCAGTGAGTGTATCTTCAAGGAGAGAATTAAGGAGCCAGACTGGTCAGAGCAGAGCGAAAAGGCTGGGAGAGAACAAGAGACAAACTGGATAGAAAGAAATGGTGAGGAGTCGGGGTCTGGCATGCTAGCCTGAAGACTTAGACTTGATTCCATGGAATTGCCAGGCACTTGCAACAATGCCACCAAAGGAACAAAGACAAGACAGAAGTCAGGCCAGGCCAACCCAAGCCTCCTCCAGTGAAGGGTAAAGAATCAAAATGAAGAGGAGGGCGCATGAGGTTGGTTCCACCTCACATTCCACCAGGGTGTGCTCCCCACACCTGGGGGTGGGGAGTATATTTTTAAAACCTTAAATGAATCCAAATTATGAGCCCTACCCCAGCCCAGCCTCTTCCCTCAATCTGGAGGCTGAGTGGCTGAGCTCCCCATTGCTTCCTCGAGCCCACCAGACCAGCATACAGCAAACATGTAATAAATCTCTCATGACAACAACGTGGCTCCAAGCGAGAGGTTGCCTTCCCACAGCCTGCTGCTCCTCTCTCCTAATGAGTTCAAAAACTGATCACTGGTCTCACCTGGAAAGCCAGGTGAAGAGATAGGAGCCCGGGCTCCACCCCTAGAGAGTCCAGGTAAGGAAGTCCACCTCCGGGCCCCGGCATCTATATTTTTACCCAGCCCCTAGGGTGAGGCAAATGATCGCCATTTTTGGCTGGGAACACGGGTCTGGATGCCTCCCCAGAGCTGCTTGCCTCCAAGCTCATTCTGCTGGCCCGTGTCCTTGGCAAGGGCTTCCCGACGGACAAAGGAGACCTGGCCTTCCCTTCCACTTTATCTTCCCCAGAAGCCTCAAACTCAAGTTTTATCTGATCCACAGTTTCAAAGGATGGAATATAACTAAACACACACACTTATGAATTAGTTATCAGCACTTAATAGATTTCATAAGCCAGACCCAGAAAGACAAACGTTGTATGATTCCACATACGTGACATACCTATCCGAGGCAAATTCACAGAAACAGAGTAGAACAGAGGTAACTAGGGACTGGAGGGAGGGGGAGAGGAGGAGTTATTATTCAATGGGTATGCAGTGGTGGAGGGTATATGAAAACGTTTTGGGAATAGATAGTGGTAGTGCTTCCATAATATTCTAAAAGTAGTTAATGCCATTGAATTGTACACTTATGGTTAAAATGATAAACATTATGTCTCTTTTACCATAATCATCATCATCATCAAAACAGACTTCATCTAAAAATCTGGATCTCTGGTTTCTCCCTAAAGAAAAAAAAATGAGATCTGGCAACACTGGGCCATGCTTTGTATACCAAAGGTTGGCGGGAGCTGATGCAGCTGCTGTCTTTAGATGAGAAATGGACTCTCAAGTTTGCCGTGACCCCACCACACCCCACTGTCATTTTAACTGTCACATTTATAAGACCTGGCTGGCCCCCAGGAGCATTGGAGGGTGTGGTCCCAGCACCGCCCCCCCACCCCCCGCTGCATGTCAATCACCTCTAGCCTCCTTCTGCCCCCCGAGCCTTGGACTATTCCTGTCTTCTAGTGCATAATGGGAGGTCAGGAGTGGTCAGCCACGTGGGCAGGCACTCTGTGTGCTTTAAGTAACAAGAACAATCACCAGAAGAGAACAAGAGTTTGCCTTCACCTCCCCCAACTTCAATGAGACCTTGAAAGGCCTCTGACATTAGAAAATCCAGAACGATAAGCTTAGACTTTAACACATCTCCATGGCAAATGACCATGATCTGGGAACAAGAGTGGGCTGACCACCCACCTCATGACCCTGACCCCTGAGTCAGTCTCCAACACCCAGCCTCTCTGGTATTACCACTCAGTCCAGCAAACACCACGTCCTCAAGGCTGGACTCTGATTCCTAGCATCCATCTTTATCTGCTAGAGCCTATTTCCAAACACTTAGATATGATGTGGGTCAGGACATGCTCCTCCAAATTATGGCACCCGGAATATTTTAAGCTGAGAGTGTTTCGGAAAACAGCAGAGTAGAAAAGCCACTCTTCCTCCTCCTCCTCACCCTTCTTCTCTGAAACAGGTCTTAAACTCTCCCATAGGAGCTGCCCCTCCCACAGCTGGAGCAAAGGAGCACCCCTACCTCTGAAAACAAAAGGATACCAAGGAGAAGCATAACAAGTAGGCCGTAGGCCTTGCCCAGTTTCCCCCGGTTCACTACACTAACTTCACACTCCTAACCTGTCATATTCCTCTATGATGGTGCGCTTCTCATCAAACTTGGCCTAAAACCACACAGGTCTGAGTGTTTCTTCATTTCCTTAGGAAGGCTCCCACATCATGTCATACTTTACTAAATAAACTTGGATGATTTTCTCCTGATAACCTGTCTTCATCAGTTTAAATTTTTAGACCGAACCAGGGCCCCTAAGAGGGTCAAGGAAAATCCTCCCACCCCCTAAATAGTTCTAGATCTGTGCTGTCCAACCTGGCTATCGAACCCATTCCTGGGAAATATGGCGAGGCTGTAAGTGTCAAAAACACGCCAATTTTCGAAGACTAAGTATGAAAAAAGAATGGAAAATAGCTTATTAGTGATTTTGTTATATTGATTACATGTTGAAAGACTATTTTGGATATACTGGATTAAATAAGATATCCTAGTAAAACCAGTTTCACCCGTTCTTTCTACTTTTTAAAAAAAAATTGCATTTCACCTATTTTTAATGTAGCTAGTAGGAAAATTTAGTTGTACACGTTGCTTGCCTTATGTTTCTATTGGGCGGTACTATTCCCAAAAGCCCAAACGGCATGGCCGCTACATGCCTGATTCTGGAAGGTGTCTGCCTCAGCCTGCTAAATCCATCCTTATCCACGGGGGCTGTGTTCCCAGACGCCCCACAGGATGCCTGAAACTGCAGATAGTGCTGAACCCCGTCTGTATGACGTGTTTCTCTATACCTACCTCTAACCGTGGTAAAGTTCAGTTGTCAGTGAGGCAACGTAAGAGATCAGCAATAACTAGCAATAAACTAGAAGCACTGTAACAATATATTGTGATGAAAGTCACACGAATGTCGCCTCTCTCTCTCTCTCTGTGTCTTACTGTACTGCGCTCAGTCTTCTTACAATGATGTGCCTGTGTGATGAGACCAAGCGAGGCGAATGATGTGGCATTGTGACATCGTGTAGGATGACCCTCCTATAGGTCAGGAGGAGGACCATCTGTTTCCAGGTTGACTGCAGGGGACTAAAACCATGGAAAGTGAAACCAGGAAAGGGGGGACTTTGATATTTTCGCATATGATATTTTCGAAAAGCAAACATTCTCTCCTATTCTCTTTCTGGTAGGCACTGGGCTCTCAGCGGCCCAAGGGTCCTTGAGGAAGTCCCTCTGTCATCTCGGTGCTGTAAATTCCTCCTCGGGGCTGGCACTGACTCGACCCCTTCGAGATCCCACCTCTCTCCTGTCCAGTGCCACCAAGCTACCACCAGACTCTAAGGCGGGGCTTTCTTCCAATCCTTCTGCTATAACATCATTCACATCCCTCAAAACCCCACATGGGTCATTTCCTTGGAAGCAACAGAACAAGTGTTGCCAGATGCCAGGTGTCACCACCGGTGCAAATGGCCAGAGCCAAAGGGAAGAGGCTCTGTTGCAATTCGAACATTCCTTCCCTCTCTCAGCCCCGCTGAGGACTCACTGGTTTCTTCTTGCCAAAGGGAGCCCCACCTTCTTGTGACTCCTGCTAGGTTCCTAGAGGCAGAATCTGCCCTTCGGCAGTTTACAACACAGTGGGTAGGGAGGTGATACTAATGCCCAGCCCTTCAAAACAGAAGATAGGTGGAAAGGCTCTCTGATTCTGGAGAAAACTTCTGGAAACTTTATCACCTCCACTAACCAGACACAAGGAGCGAAATTCCACCCTCACAATCCTGCCCTCCCCCTTCGTAAAAATATAGCCTTTAGGGGCACTTGGGTGGCTCAGTCAGTTAAGGGTCCGACTCTTGATCTCAGCTCAGGTCTTGATCTCAGGGTCATGAGTTCAAGCCCTGCCTTGGGCTCCACTTTTTAAAAAACTTAATGAATGAAAAAAAAAATTAATTTAAAGATTTAATTTAAAAAATAAAAAACACAAGCTTTATCCACATGACAACTCAGCACTGGCCTACTGACATGGGATTTTGGAGGTGGGGCTGTGATCAAATCTCCCTTCTACCACTTAGGAGCTGTAGGACCCCGGATAAGTTTCCTCCAATTATCTGGGTCTCAATTTTCTCACCCGTAGCAACAGGGACAAATTCCACCTACCTCACAGAGTTAAAAAAATAAATAACAGACGAGAAATGCCTTGCACATAATAAGTGTTTGATAGTGGCTTCCTTCCCCTTCAATTTCCTCTAAGCAATTAGGCAAAGAAGATATTAAAAATCTCCTGGAGAACTGAAAATAAATCCTTTATACGCAGATCTCGGTTTTGTTTACCTGTTTATCAGAATCCTAGTGCCTGGAACAATTTTAAAATCCGGTATGGGAACTCTGCAAAGGCAGGGATTATCTTTGTGGCCCCTGCCTAAGTGCCCGGCAAACTGGGAGGCCCTAGGTGAATGCTTGAATGAATGAATGAATGAATGAAGAAGAATTTGATGCCAGCAGGGCTGGTGCACGTGTGGAGTGGTTAGAGGCACTAGAAGAGGGAGGTTCAGAATTACCAGGGTACAGAATTTAGCGGATCAGTGAGAGGTTCACAGGCCCAGAAGAATTATAATGCGGAATACCATCTGAAATCTGTTTAGACAACTCTGGGGAGCCTTTTTTTTCTAAGCGGAAAAGCTCTCGCTACCACTCTAGTACTATCTCTCCTCCATTCAGCCCTGCTTTCCTCAGAAAGAAAGGTTAAATAAAACACATGCCAAGAACCAAACATATATCGTCATCCCCCCGGGGAGGAAGCACAAACAATTCGGTTTTTCATACATTTTTTTAGGGTTAAGCCGAAAAGATCAAATGGAATAGATGGCTCTGGTGCTACAAATATATTCTGTCAGAGTGTTTTTAAAATGTAAAATTCTTAGCATTTCCTGACCTTGGTGGGGAGTGGGGGTGGGCAATGAGTTAATAGTATTGTTAAATTTTTAAGATTTATCTGGTGTCAAGTTCCCTCACAGGTGTGTGAGGAGGAGTCTGAAAACCTATTAGTTTATGCTTTATGATTTATAAAAAAAATTTTTTTTGAATTCTCTGTCTTGCCCGGCCACAGGGGAGGGGCTTCTCCCACTTAGCCAACCTGCTCTCCCCAAACAATGGGTTTGAGACTTGCAGTGACCTCCTCAGAATCCTGTTCTGCTGCTCAGACAGAGATTTAACCCTTGGGAGGCTGGAAAGGTCCTGCCTTTCACCTCCCAGCTTTACCCTCCTATAAGGGAAAAATCCTATAAGAACTAAGGGTTACTGGTCATTTGTTTAAATAAAATAAAATGGAAACAATGGCAGGTGCTTGGGAAGAAGTGGGACCTGGAGGCAGAACCCCATAAATACTTGATTCAAATATTTAGAGAAGGCAGTCATAACATCCCTAACATTCTGGATCATAACCTCGCTGAGATGCAAAGAATTTGAGATCTTCCTTCCAAAAAGAAGGAAAGAAAAGGGATTGAGATGGGAGCTCTCCATGCCTTTCCAAAAAGGTTTCTAGGCCTTAGAAATCCGGGGTGAGATTTCTACTCCCTCCTGCTAGGCTTGGGAGAGCAGGGTGCCCCAGAGCACGTGTCCACCGTCCTGGCTTCAGCTGTGTACCAAAGACGGTCAGCACAGAGCCAAACACCACCAAGCCAGCACTCTGTGATTCTACGTTAGTACAGGAAGATTCTGTGCTCTAGGAAAGCCGGTGGGTCCGGCTAAAAATACCCATCAAATTCTGACAATCCCAGAATAACCTGATGCCCACGGGCTGCTCCCTGAGAAAGAATAGCTTTCCTGAAATCCCAGGTCTAAGCCGCGGACTGCGGGGTCAGGAAGATCATAAACCCGGAGGACGTTCCAGAAGCATGCTTCCTGCTGGGGGAGGAGAAACTGTCGGTGAAAGACCAGGTCTCCTCCTTCGGTTCCCCTGCCCTTCTCTTACACAGCCATCCAGTCACAATTCCTCCCTCCCACCCAGCCACGAAGTCACCCAGAGTCACAAACACTGCTGAAGTCAGAAAACTAGAGGCTCCCTCACACTCAGGTGCAACCTAACACCGAGGGCCTCCCCATGACAATGACGCCCATTCCTCTGAACGACCACCCACAGCTCGACCCACCTGATTGCCAAAGACAGCTATGGAACAGGCCGTTGACACCTCGTTAGCCCCGAACCAGACGGAAGCAATGCGGGAGGGCATGCCCAGGATGAAGACCTGGGCCACCGAGCAGATGACCTGGCCCAGGACGGTGACTGGGAAGAGATGTGGCTTCAGGCTCCCCAACTTCACCCAGGCCCCCAGGCAGTTGAGAGCAGAGCCGGTGAGGGCGATGGTGCGCAGGCCGAATTTCTCCAGCAGCCAGGCCACCGGCAGCAGCAGAGGGATGTAGGTGAGCATGTAACACATGGACAGCCAGTCGATGGCAAAGGCGCTGACCCCGTAGAACTTCATGAAGATGTTATTGATGGAGCCGTACTGGATCCACTGGAAGGCGTTGCACATGGAGTAGCCGCTGAACAGCAGGACCACCACCCAGCGGCGCTTGCTCACCTTGATCACACTAAGGTCCTCAGGGCCTGAGCTACTGGGGTGGGCCAAGCCACCGGCTTGGGCCAAGGTACTGGGGTGGGCCGAACTGCTGGGGTGCGCCGTGACGCAGGGGTGGGCCGAACTGCTTGGGTGGGTCGAGACGCTGGGGTGGATGGAGACGCTGACGGGGGCCGACACGCTGGGTTCTGCGGCCACGCTGGGGTGGCCCGAGGCGCTGGGGTCCGCCCAGAGGGCAGGCTCCTGCGCAGAGCTGCCATCGGGCTCCTGTTGGTTGGGATCTTCATTCACCATGACCACAGCCTCTCCTGGAGCCCAAGACAGGTGCTGAGGACTCCGGCAGTCTCAAGGGACAGTGGCCTCGGCTGCTCCCTTAGAGCTGACAGGGCACTTGCCCCGGCCCAATCCCAGAATAAACGGAGACCCGAGGCTGCGTAAAAACCGCGAGCCGGGCTCCCTTCACTCACCCCCAAGCTTCTGCTCCCACTTTTCCTTGCTGTCTCTTGCCACCGACCGCTGTCCCCCAGGCCGGCCGCAGACACCTCAGCCCCGTCCTGGCTCCGGGGGCCTGCAGTCCACCCCAGGGGTTCAGGCCAAATTCAGTCCCTTGGTCCCGGAGAAAAGTTCGCGCCTGGCACGGAGCCTCTAGGTGGGACACTGTTTCGCTCCGGGGTGGCTTTGGGGCCCCGCCCCCTCGGGCGCACGTGACCGCCCCACCCCCGTCCAGCCGGGCTTCCCCCACCCTCCTGCCCCCCCTTCCCTCCCGCCTTCTCGAGCCGGGCTGGTCCGGCTGCGCAGTTGTTTCGCCACAGCTTGCGGGGTGCATTCCTCCCCCACGCCCCGGGTGCCATGGAAACCGCCGGGTTAACCCCCACCCCCTGCACTGCCCCTCAGATTCATTGCCTCTCCCAGGGGACCCCGCAGGAAAAAAACGCCCGAAGTTCTGCCGAGGCAATCCCACAGATGGAGTCTCCTAGGCGCGGGTCCCCATCCCCTGCGCGTGGGCATCGATGCCCGGCTCCTCCAGAGTGCTCTGGGCAATCCAAAAGGGCTTCCCGACTTTTTACCAATTGGCTGAGCTCCCAGATCCTTGCTGAACTTTCGGTATAAAGAGATTTGTAAACTTCTCTGTCTGGTTGCGCTCCTCGGGTAAACGGGAACAGGAAACTCCTATTGCTCGTTGCTTTGCCTGCCGAAGTGGTCTTTTCTTGGGGAACGCAGATTTGAACCCGTGAGGTACGCCTCTTCTTTCCTGTCGGTCCGTGGTCACCTAGGCAAGCACCGGTGGGCAGAGGGTAGACGGGAGTTCGGAGACTTTTTAGAGCTGGTGGCCTTGTTGCTGGGTATTTCTTTCAGTAGCCCTGGGCTGCCACCTATGGATCCCAGCCCACGACAGAGGGTAATCCCTCAAGTCATCGCCTCCAGAATGTCAGGCCTGCAGGGCAGAAATGTCTGTTTCCAGGGTCCATGTCAGCCCAGCGGAGGAAAAAAGCCCAGATTCTCTCTGGGTTCAAAAATGAGCTTAGCTACTCCCAGGTGTGTGATGTAAATTAAGATACTCTACCTCCCTGCCTCGGTTTCCTCACCCATAAAATAGGGACGATGAAATCATAAGCACACACCTCATAGTGTTGTTTTGAGGCTTGAATGATATAAGACATGGAAGTGCTTTAAAAATTTCTTGGCGGGTCGTAAGCGTTCTGTGAGTGTTAGCTATCCTAAGAATTCAAAAGCTAATATTTGTTGTATCGTGCCATGTTTGCTACATTATGTCATTAAAGCATCACAAGAACTCCGTGATGTAGTTACTATGGCCAGCCTGCATTTAAGATCAGAAGACTAAGGCTCAAAAAGTGAAGTGACTTCTTACTTAAGATCCCAGCTGGCTTGAAGAACCATAGTTCTCAGTCAAGTCTGTATTCACTCCAGCTATAGCCTAGCTGCTCAAGTGCAGTCTGGGGACAGAAGTGTGGGCATGCCCCTGGGAGCCTGTTACAAAGGCAGAAGCCCAGCCCACTCTGGACCTCCCGAATTAGAAGTTACATTTTAGAAGACCTCCAGGTGATCTGTTTGTTTGCACATCAAAGTTTTGAGAGCCACTGGGTGCTACTGCTGTTCTTTGTTTTCTTTTTAAATTTTCAAATGAAAGTGGAATTTAAAGCCCTGGGTAGCGGTTCTCAACTCGGGTTGAACATTAGAAGCACATGGGGAACTCACCATTCCCAGTGCTTCGGCCACACCCCAAATCAGGTTCATTAAGAGAGGATCCCTGACACCTGCACATTTAAAGGTCCCCAGGTCACCTCAGTAGGTAGCCAAGTTTGAGCACCCCTGATGGGGCCAGAGCCACTGGTTCCCAGGAAGGGGAACACTGTTTGGAGGTACCCACTTTTTTTTTTTTAAGATTTTATTTATTTATTAGTTAGAGAGAGAGAGAGCACAGGCAGACAGAGGCAGAGGGAGAAGCAGACTCCCTGCCGAGCAAGGAGCCCGATGTGGGACTCGATCCCAGGACGCTGGGATCATGACCTGAGCTGAAGGCAGCCGCTTAACCAACTGAGCCACCCAGGCGTCCCTGGAGGTACCCACTTTTTTGCAGAAATTATAAGGTCTTGCATTATCGTGGAATGTTTGGAGAGAAAACTCATACCCATGAAGATTCTCTTACACTAATTTAACAGTCCCCATTCTCAAAATTCCAGCAGTATTTCCTATCATTGTCCAAGCAACACAGAACCTCTATTCTCTTGAAAGACCTTCTAAGATCTCTTACTGCTTCTAATTCCTAGATCATCACAGGCCTCTCTCTAACTCTTAAAAATGTATGAAGAAGAAGAAGAAGAGGAGGAGGAGGAGGAGGAGGAGGAGGAGGAGGAAAGAAAGAAGTTTATTAATTTTTTTAAAGTGATCTCTACACCCAGTGTGGGCTTGAACTCAAGACCAAGATCAGAAGCTCTACTTAGACTGAGCCAGGCAGGTGCCCCTTTACAATGTATTCTTACCTGCATCTTGCAGATATGGAAACTGAGGCCCAGAGAGTTGGAGCCTGTAACTCAGAGCTCCACAGCTACTTAACATCAAACCAGCAACAATATGGTTCAGCACACCTCCTCTCCCCTACTGTGTGCTGCTCTGGGGTAACAAATGCTAAGGTTTGGTGACAAATCCTACTGGTCTAACCACTGGTCTAATCACTGGTCATTCCAGTGATATTTGGGGTTGCCTTTTGTGTAGAGTCAGTCAGATCTAAGGATCTAATGTGAGGTCTGGACTCCGTTTACTAATCTCCCTATCCTCCAGGTCTATAAAATGAGGATTAAAAATATCGGCAAAATTGTTTTCAGTAATAATAATGTGGCAGCCATCACAGCAGTGCTTGGCTGATTCCCACCAGGATGGACAGCTATGTAAATGTTGGCATGATACCACATAGAGAGAAATATTCTGTGTTCACCCATTGAGAAAACAATTACTGAGTAGCTTACTATGTGATACATCTGTTTACCTATCAATAGATATGTCCTTAGTATAGGTAATCTTGAAGGAGAAGGAGAAATACATTTTAGAAATTGCTCCCTGAAAGGGGACCCTGGTTCCTTGTTTATCCCAGCTGGTTCCCTGGGAGTTTGAGGGACCCTCTGGCATTGAACACAAGTTTTCCTGGCCTTCAGCAGAATAGCAGCAAAGTCTGCCCTCTAGAGGCTAACAACTACTCCTAGCAATAAAACCAGGACTAGAAGTCACAATGTCCTACCAGATAAGCCAGGACTGTGGATGGCCGAGGCATGGAATTTCTTGAGTCCGTAGGAAGGCTAAATTGCTAATGAATGAATCAGATCGAGATTCTGGATCAGTCCCTCTTAAAAAATACCGACACTTAGAATTTGTGGAAATGCGGCTCTTACAAATCTTATGTGTGTAATAGTGCATCCTCACCAAATCCTACTTTCCCTTGTCTCCCACACTCCCATACATTTCAGGTCCTTAAGGACTTGTGTATGTCTTTGTGTACTTTGGAGCTTTTGGTGGGATAATTCATACAGCACATGCTCTCGGTACTTATTGGTAGTATAGAGTTGAATTACACTTCACCATGAAATTTCAGAAAAGTGGGACAAAAAGGAGCTCCGAGAGGTTTCCAGAGATTGAAAAACAGGTTTCATAAAATGCATTCCAAAAAAGCAGGCATGCAATGTCATCAGAGTTATCCAACCTGGAAACCGGAACTCAGGGAAATAATGCCTTCAGAAGAAAATTGTTTCCCACCTAGAATTCCATACCCAAATGGCCAAAACAAGACAAGTATGACAAGAGGATCAAACATTTTCAGAAATGCAGAGTTTCCCAAAAAAGGTAGTGCCTCATCCTCTCTCTCTCAGAAAGCTGCTGAAGGATGCACTCCACCAAAACAAGGGAGGAAGCCTAGAGAATAAGTTGTTAGATCCAAGAAAATGGGGACTCCAACACAAGAGACAGGCAACTGGAATCACCAAGATCATGGCAAAAGAAAACCCCAGATGAACCATTACAGGCCAGGCACAGAAAGCACCTTGTTCGGATGGAAGCTAGTCAAAAAACTCCAGGAAAGTTTTATTCAAGGAGATGACACTGATAGGATTGTGTGGGAAACTCTTGAGAGGGGTTTACACAATTGGGGTGAATTAGAGCTTGGACTTGTGATAACATATCACAAATGTAACTAAGTAAATGGGAGGACCGAGTGTTAATACCAGTGGAATATAAAAAGTTGTGGAGGGAAGGAGGGAAAATCATGGTTATCTTATGTGACTCAGGTGTGAATCACATGGTCATCACAATGTGAAGACTGGAAGCTGATACAACCAAGTATGATGTAACTATATTGGGAGATCGGGGGAATGGGAAGTGAGCATGTGTGTGTGTGGTAGAGGGGAGGGTGGGGTAAACAGAGCTAAATCTTTGACTGCCATATTGGAAAGTCAGTACATAATGCCTAACATGGACAAAGTCAGAAAGTATTAATATAACATCTGATTTAGAGCAGCTTACATGGAAGTAAATACCAAAAGACTTATCTAACAAAAGTTAGAAGTCCTTGGCTTGGGGGAGTAGGAAAGGTGGTTAAGCAACTGGTATTCTTGATACATGACCATTTGATTTATTGAACTTTGTATAAATTTGGCTTTCAAAAACTCTACACATTTTTAAAAGATTTTATTTATTTATTTGACAGAGAGAGATACAACGAGAGAGGGAACACAAGCAGGGGGAGTGGGAGAGGGAGAAGCAGCCTTCCTGCTGAGCAGGGAGCCGGATGAGGGGCTCGATCCCAAGACCTCAGGATCACGACCTGAGCTGAAGGCAGACGCTTAACGACTGAGCCACTCAGTCACCCCCCAAAACTCTACACTTTATTTTTTTAAAAGATTTATTTGACAGAGAGAGAAAGAGACATGACAAGCAGACGGAGAGGAAGGCAGAGACAGAGGGGGAAGCAGGCTCCATGCTGAGCAGAGCCCGATGCGGGGCTCGATCCCAGGACCTTGAGACCATGACCTGAGCCGAAGGCAGAGGCTTAACCCACTGAGCCACCCAGTCACCCCCTAAAACTCTACACTTTAAAAATTGATTCTTCACTGAGGCCCACTGCGGTATCTGTGGGTGTGGTCTGTTCCGTCATGGATTTTGTAATGTTGGTGCTAAAATGGACACCCGAGACTCAATCCTGGAACCTCAGGGACGCTTCTTCAGTCAAGCTGTGTCCTCCAAAGTTGGGCTGTATGTCACCTCAGAAAACTGGGTGTGTGGTAAGAAGCCCCATAACCCACCCCCTATAGTTGCTTGACACTTTCTCTGACCTTCCTTCTGCTTCCAGTGACTTTTACACTTGTAGATTCCATGGGGATCTTAACCACATATGACTCCCACTTGTGATGAAACTTCTGTCCCATCATCCAAAGATCATGCCAAGGTCCACGTCCCCTTTGGAATTCTGTCTGTCAGTGAATAGCTCCTCCATCTCCCAGGTCAGCCAAAGAAGTACCTTGAGAACCACCGAGAACCGTCTCTTCCCTTACTCTCGGTGTCCTTGGGGCCGCTCATTTCCTTACCATCTTCCCTTTCCTCCTTTCTCCTTGGCACTACCTTAGTTTGGCTTCTTGTGGCTCCTCACCTTGATGCTGTGACCCCCTCCTCATTGGTCTGACCCTTCCAGTTCACCGCTGCACTGCTCCCCAGAGTTCCAGTTCTCTTTAGCCCCCCTCCTGCCTTGACTCTTCCAGCAGCCACCCCTCAACTGCAGACGGTCCCCACTCCTCAGCTGAGCACTGAAGCCTTTGTGATGCTGCTCTGGCCACATCACCCACACCAGACACTCCGCTTGGCCCTCCGGGCAGGTGGAAACACCTGCCACTCCCCGCAAGCATCGTGCAGACATCATGCCTTGCCCATGCCAGCTTTCATGGGGGCAAGTGCAACCGCCTCCAGGAAGCCTTTTCCAGTATATGATTCAGAGGCTTCTCCCACACCCTGCAGGTACACGCTCTGCCATACATGTTTAGTTTTGGGGCCCTTTTTTTGTTCTTTGTTTAAAGATTTCATTTATTTATTTGACAGAGATCACAAGTAGGCAGAGAGGCAGGCAGAGAGAGAGGAGGAAGCAGGCTCCCCGCTGAGCAGAGAGCCTGATGTGGGGCTCGATCCCAGGATCCTGGGATCATGACCTGAACCGAAGGCAAAGGCTGTAACCCACTGAGCCACCCAGGCACCCCACTACCATACATGTTTATTTAGGTCTTTAAGTCAACCACTGTCTTGAGTTTCTCAAGTTATCCTGCACTATTCATATTCTCCGTCAATCTCTCATTTGATGTCTGGCCTAGAGAAGGGAAGTAAAGGCATGATTGAACTGCCTTCTGAAATGCAACTCCTAGGCAAGTTCCATCTCCAGATGGCCTCAAAATGAATGAAAACATGTCCAGCTTGTCCTGAATACTCAGCCTCCTTTATTTTGTCTTTTTTTTTTTTTTCCTAAAGGCTCCACAGAGCCCATAGAGTGGGAAAGCCCCAGATCAGTCCCGTGGTATGGGATTCTGGATTCCTTCCCTTTCAGGGTCCTCTCAGTTCAGAGTGTCTCCGAGTCTGTCCTTGAAGGGAGTGGGACCAGGGCTCCTGCTGATGTCTTAAAGAGTCGGGGAAGACCCATTCTCTTTAGAAGACAGGACAGAATGAAAGCTTCCTACCTGGACACATCAGGGCCAGGCTCTGTCCTGGACGCATGGTTTGGAATGGATGTTTCAGTTCCCTGGGTATACAAGGCTGGAACTTGAGAGGCCTCAAATGGTATTAGTCATTGTCTTAAAGAAAAGGCCTGTGGACCTGGGTCACACTGTACTTCCTCAGCTGTCCACGTTTTGATGTGTTCATGGAGCTCACTATGTTGTTCTTGATAGCTTTTTATAGATTTTAAATATTTCTTAATAATTAGAAAACAAAGTTCCTCCATAAACATGAGAAAGCCCTCGCTAAACAAGAGTCAAAGAGGAAGGAGATATTGAGATTTTTTTTTGCATAATCTATAGAAAGCCCAGAGGTGTGAGGCTTTCTTTGCATAATGAAACAGAGGAAGTGTGGTAGCAGTGAGATTTGTTGATTACCAAGGCAACAATTAAAGGTACATGGGGTGACAAGAGGGATGCTGAGCAGAGTTAGGTGATGTTGAAACCAGAGTGCTAGAGAAAGGATAGACAAAATCATCTGGTGAAATCCCTCCATGTATGCAGATAATACCCAGGCTCTCTTAACAGAGCCATTCATTCATTCATTCACACATTTGTCTCCTGCAGGCCAACCACCGTGCTGGGTGTCAGGGAAACCAAACACAACAAAGACAGTGGTCTTAGTGGTCTCATCCTCTGGGTGTCCACAAACTTATGGTGAGACAGACTAGTGAGGAAGTCATTGTAGGATGGTGCAGTAAATTCTTGGTGAAGGTCGGTGCTGGCTCATGGAATGACAAAGCAGGAAGCTAGAGAGGGCTTCTCAGAGAGATGTTTGACCAGGACCTTGAGGGACAGGTAAGACCTGTGGCCAGTGTTGGGGATCCTCTGGTGAGTAAAACAGGCATGGTCCTTTCCTGCTCTCATGAAGCTAATGGTTTAGTTTGGAGGACAATCACCAAGCAAACTCTCATACACGCATAAGTAAAATCATTACAAGTGCTCTGAGGGTTATTGGTAAGAATCTATCAAGGGCAGAGAAGTTAGATCTTAAGCCAGCTCTTAAGAGTGAAAACTAACGAAGTGAAAGAGCTGGAGGAGGGCATTCTAATCAAGCGAACAGTATGTGCAAAGGCCCTGAGGCAGGAAGGAGTTGAACATCAGTGTGGCTAGGGCAGAGTGAGGGTGAGGGCGCCTGGAGAGGCAGCAGCTAGATGGTGCAAGCATCATTAAGAGATTTTTACTTTGTCCTAAGAGCAAAAGGGAGCCATTGAGAGGTTTCAATCAGATGAAGGGATGTTATCAGATTCGTCTCTTGGAGAGTCCGGGCTGCTCTGGCTGCTTTGTGGAGAACCCAGTGGGGTTGTGGTGGGGGGGTGAGCGTGGGGGCAGAGGGACCTCTTGGGAGGTGTTGCTCTCACCCAAGTGAGAAGGGAGTTTGGAAACTGAGAGTGGCGGCAGTGAGAGGATGGGGGGAGGAGCCGCAGGCCTTGGCAGGAGTGGATGGGGGGAGTGGAGGGCGGAGGGAGGAATCAGGATAATTCTCTCTGGAGGGAGGGTAACAACTTCCCAGGAAAGCTTGCAGAGAGAGAAGCAAAATTGTATCATCACCCTTGCCTCTGGCTCCTCTGTCCTTCTTCCTTTGTTGGGCCTCCCACCCCTTCCTACAGCTCCCTCAGCCCCTGCAAGATCGAAAGGCCAGAGAAGCTGCTTTAAATACTGAGTACAAATTCCTATGAAAATCCAACAATCAAATTTTATGGAAAGTAAGGAGTCCCGAATTCATCCTCTCATCTTTCACTCTTTGGCCCCCTCGGGACTGCGGGGCAGGACATTTGGCTCAGGTTCACCTTGAGTCTATGAATAAAGAGAAAAATTAGAAAGAAGTCCAAAATGAAACCCACGTTTTTATGGATTCTCTTTAAGTTTTTCGAAGCAATAGTCGCGTGAAGTCCCTGCCGTTGGTGCCGTCAGCTTCCCTGAGCTCTAACTAATCTTGAAAGTGTTTTCTCATGTCTCGAATGGGGCAACCGAGCATGCTGACTGGACCCCAGTTTTTTCAATAACCTTTTCTTTTTGCTGTTGCTTTGATTGCTACATCGGTGCCCAATTTGAACTAGCTGGAGCTCAAAAAGCATGTGTTTCGAGAACACTGGGGGTGCTCACAGCCTTTACCTGAGAAACAGTTGACCAGTCAAGAGGTAGAAAGGGCAGAGTGCGACCGAAGCCTGGGGAGCTGCCAGAACCAATGTGCTCAGGGCTCCTTCCTTCCCGGTTTCTGCCTCTGTCTCAGTGCATTTGGGCAGCTGTCACAAAAAACACCTTGTAAATGACAGAAATTTACTTCTCACAGTTCTAGAGGCTGACAGATCCCAGAGTCCAGGTGCCAACAGATGTGGTGTCTGGTGGGGCCCCCTTCCTGGTTCACAGATGACATCTTGCTGACCTCATATGGGGGAAGGTGTGAGGAGCTCTCTGGGGTCTCTTTTGGAAGGGCACCGAACCCATTCATGAGGACTCCACACTCCTGACCTAACCACCTCCTAAAGGCCCCACCTCCTAATGCCATCACACTGGGGGTTATGTTTCAAATGTGTTTCAAATATGAAACACACTGTTGGGAGGCACAGTCTGTAGCATCCTGAATGTCAGCTTTCTTTTTCCCTCTTCCTAAAGACTAATTTTTCTCCACGCTGGAATTTCACCTCTGAACAGCCTCAGCTGCCTGAGAGAGGCTGCCCTGATTTCTTTGTCCTAAATACAAACCCCCAGATGCCCATTCCTAGACCCACCAACCATGACCATAGGGGCAGCTCCCAAGGGGGCTGTATTGGAATGGAGGAGGGACAGTTTCCAGAAAGAAAGCAGCAATTAACCAAACAGATCAAATGATCAGTGCCAGACAGCCTACTGAATGGGAGAAGATATTTACAAAAGACATAGCCGATAAAAGGGTAGTATCCAAAATAGACAAAGAACTTAAACGACTCAACACCAAAACCACAAATGATGCAATTTAAAAATGGGCAGAAGACATGAACAGACACTTTTCCCAAAGAAGACATCTAGATGGCCAACAGACACATGAAAAGATGCTCACCATCACTCGCTGTCAGGGAAATGCAAATCAAAACCACAATGAGGTATCACTTCACACCTGTCAGAATGGCTAACGTCAAAAACACAAGAAACAACAGGTGTTGGCAAGGATGTGGAGATAAGGCAACCCTCAAGCACTGTTGATGGGAATGCAAACTGGTGCAGCCAGTCTGGAAAACAGTATGGAGGCTCCTCAAAAAATTAAAAATAAAATTATCATATGATCCACAAATTCCACTACTGCATATTTACTCAAAGACTATGAAAACACTATTTGGAAAAGATACACGCACACCCGTGTTTACTGCAGCATTATTTACAATAGCCAAATTATGGGAGCAGCCCAAGTGTCCATCAGTAGATGAACAGATAAAGGAGATGATAGATATGGATGTGATGGAATATTACTCAGCCATAAAAAAGAATGAAGTCTTGCCATTTGCAGCAGCGTGGATGGACCTAGAAAGTATTAAGCTAAGTGAAATAAGTCAGTCAAAGAAAGACAAATGCCATATGATTTCACTCCCAGGTGGAATTTAAGAAACAAAACAAGCGAAGGAAAAAGATACTACGAGAAAACCTGACTTAGCTATAAAGAACAAACTGATAGTCACGAGAGGGGAGGTGGGTGGGAGGATGAGTGAAATAGGTGAAGGGGTGAGCACTGAGTAATGCAGAGAACTGTTGAATCACTATATTGTACACCTGAAACTAACATGACAGTATGTTAGTTATACTGGAAAAAAAAAAGTCAGTGTCTTCCATGACCATTGACACAAATGTACTGAGAATCACATACCTTTAGAAGGGAGGTACCTATTCTCTACACCCTTGGTGCTTGGAAGGATCCCCGTTTTCTTAAGAGGGACCCTGTCCTGTTTGCCAGATCATTGACCTGGGAGCGCAATCCTATTCAAGGACAGGCTGGGCCCGCTTAATTTCTCGTGCACAGTAACCTGTGTGATTCTGTAGAGGAGTGTAAAATCCAAATGCAGCTTTGTTATCTTTGAAGCTGGTCGTTTCTGCTGTTATAGATCTCTGTGTGACAATTTACCTTTCTGCTCTTCCCCATCTCCTTTCTCATTCCCTGACATTCTGCTTAGTCCCCCGTGCTCCCAAGAACCCTTTCCTCTGTCCAGCAGGAGAGCACGTCTCTGGCTTTCTGGTTCACGGAGTCCTGGGTACCACTTCTTTAGAATAGGGCTCCGCGTCCCCGTGGGTGTCAGAGGATTCCAGATGGCAGGTGAACACCACAAGGGCGGCCGCCCAGTAGGACGACACTGGTTTTTTGTGGCGTCCCAGGAGGACAGCCCCACCTACTGGGAAAGGGGGGGGGGCAGGCAACCAGCTCTGCCCTTCCCTTCAAGCCCATTTTGCTCAGGCCCTCTGATCCGTCCTCATGCCCTCTCCACCTCAGCTTTCCCCTCCGCACCCCAGCCCTCCTCCCCTTCATTCTTTCACACCTGCTCTCAGTGTGCTCCATGCTGCAGCACCCGCTTCTCAAACCGCACCCTGCTTTTGTCTCAACCTATGCTCTCTGCAGTCCCCTTCCCACGTGTCCTGCCCTCAGCTTTCCTCAGCCCTGCCCTGACCCTCAGTGCTCTGCTCTGTTCCCACGGCCCTCACCGAACCCCCACCGACAGCCCCTCAGAATCTGTCCCCTCACAGCCACCCCAGACTCTCAGTCCCAGGCCGCTGCCTCCTTCTTCTCTCTTGTCCATGAGACTCCCAGGGCCTGGCAGCTCTACTCCTCAGGACCTGACTGCCTCCCACACCCAACCGCCTCCCACTTTTGGGGCCGGAGCCATTGCTTCTGTCCTCCCCGTCTGGGCACAGCTCTCCCTCTAGGGCTGGATCTGCCAGGCTGCTCACACCTTTCCTTTTGGTCTCCCTGATTTGCTAGTTTTCTTTTAAAAATATATATATTCAAGTAACAGAACTGGATTGGCTTAGAAAATGAGGTCACAAGCAGCGCGGATGGTTCCTGGGGGCAGCAGAAATGGCGGTAGTACATGGGTAACTCAAGTCTGGGAAATACTGAGTTAGAGGGACGGGTATAAACTCAGATGGAAAACAGCTACCAGACTCATGCAATGACAACAGCCGTGTGTCACCTAATTGTATCTGTTGGCATGGCCCCGCTCTGTCTGCAGATCAGGTAACCACAACACAAAATTACTGACACTACCTGTTTCCATCCCCCACAGCCTCTGTGGCACACGGGCCAGGACTCAGTCCTCCCCTCTGTGCCTGGACCCAGGTACCTTCCAGGAGCTTGTTACCCTCTGTATCCCGGGCACTCACTCATTTTGGAAGCTAACATATCCTTCCCATGTCCATGGCTATCAAAAGGTTTCTGGCCAGCGTTTTGAGAGTTTGGGACGTCAGAAGGAATCCGTGGGGTCTTGACATCGAGAATTCCCTGTTTTCTCTTTGTGAAAGCTAGTGAGAGGTTGGGAGGAAGCAGGGATGAAAGGTGGCTTGAGGGGTGGGGATACCCATCCGCTCATTTATTCATTCAACAAACATGGCGGGGCCCTGATTATAAGTCCAGCACTGCCGTTAGCACAAGAGATACAGTGGTGAACACATTACAAGTTCCTGAATCTTTGAAAGTTTATAATCCTAAGGAGAAGATAGCAATGAATAAGCAGCTGACAATATCATGAAAGATAGCAAGATGGAGAGTGAGGTAGGTGGGGGTTAGGGGAGGCTTCTCTAAGGTGACATTTGAGCATCAGTGAGGAAACAAGCCATGTGGATGTCTAGACCCAAAGAGGCTCCAGGCACAGAAGTAGCAAGGAACACCCTTGCTATGCTCAAGACAGAGCCGCTGCAGTAGGGAGTATGAGAAGAAGAGGTCAGATGAGTAGATGGGGCCCAGATTCAGTGGGGTCTGGTGGGCTCTGGCAAGGGCCTGAGCTCTGATTGAGGTAAGAAGCTCCAAGGTTTTAAGCAGGGGGTGATGCGGTTGGCTTGCCCTGTAAAGGGCTCACTCTGACTGCGAAGTGGGGAGTGGACAGGGGAGTGAGGCTAGAATCAGGGGAACAGTTAGGAGACATCGGTGGAGGACGAAGGAGAGGGACAGAAGAGTCTGCCTGGGCTGAGAAGCACGGATGTATTAACAGGTGGGCTGGGCAGACCAACTTCTTTCCTGTGAAAAATGGGGGGCTCCCTCTGTGGAAATGTAACCCAGCACCAGTACTTCTGGAAGCAGTGAAGTTAAGGGGAGGTCAAGTCATCTCTCCAGTGTTTGGACACCTCAAGCCAAGAGATGGCCGCTCAGTATCATACTGAGCACGCATTCTTCCTACTACCTAGAACACACTTCTTTACCCTCTTCATCTTCTCGACATTATTCACTGCTCAGCATTCAGGTGAAATCTCACTTCCTTGGGCAGACTTCCCAGATCTCCTCTCATCCAAGAAAGAGGTCAAGTCCTTGGTGTGCACTTTCCTAGTTCTCTGTGCTTCATTTCCATGGTACTTCTCACTATTGTCATTCATTCATTTGTATAATTAGTTTTTTGGTCTCTATATCCTGCAGGCAGGATATGGCAGTGCAGGCAGGGACGGGTCTGCTTTCTTCACCTCTCCATCCTTAGTCCCTCGCTGTCTGCCTGACATGGTGCTCAATATATTTTTGTTGAATGAATGGATCAAGAAGTGAATGGAGAGTAGAGCAAGAACCAGAAATACACAGGGAGGAGAGCTAGTTCTCAAAGGAGAGATACAAATAGGAGCAGGGCTTCTGTCAACCTAGGAATCAGAGGACCCACAAGCACTTAGTGTGGAAAGAATTCGGATTCTCTCCTGGACTTGCAGACGGACCCAGGCTTATAGACCTGCCTATGCGGATAGACACACACACACACACACACACACACAC
>RCUC01083458.1:0-22252 GCA_003697995.1 Taxidea taxus jeffersonii
TCAAACAGGGCAAGGAGGTCATGGGAAGGCTGTGGGGTAGGACCTGGATGTCAATTCATTAAAATTAAAGAAAAAAGTAAGATCCTTTAGTGGGAAGCCACAGACACAGGAGAAAGAACACCCCTCCCAATACACCACCTCCATCTTGCTTCTGTATAGAACAGCACTCATCTGATCTACTTCTCATTAAAATCTCCAAAGCCATTGTGCCTCCTTATCTCTTTCTCTCGTGGTTGGTCCCAGTTTGTCGGAATACAGCCTCAGTGTTTTAAAACAGAGTTTGTCTACATGTCCTCATGGACTGAGGTCAGGGAGCCCAATTCTGCTTTCTTACGGTCCTGTCCATGCCACAAAGGAAAGCCTGGGAAATGGTTCAGGGTTCCGTATTTAGAAAATGAAAAATGCCCCAGCACTGCTGTGCCCTGAGTAGAAGGATGACAAACAATGAGAGAGGAAACGCTAATGCTGATGGTGGCACTGAAACCACCAATGGGACTTGATGTAATAATCCGATAGGAGAGAACCTTAATAACATAATGAACATCCCTGTGGGGTAAGGAACACCAGGAGTAAAAAGCCGGAAAAGCCTGAGCAGTTCCTTTGGTGGTTTCCATATCACTAACCTTTCTCCTATTGTCTTCTGCATTATCAGTTTTTCACTCTCTACTGGATTATTACCGTCAGCTCATAAACATGCCATTATGCCTGCCATTAAAACTCTCTTGACCCCACCTTTCTCTAACCATTGACCCATTTCTTTGTTCCCCTCAGCAACAGACCTCCTCAAAGGATTATCTATTCTCTTTCAAATCCCTCTCCTCACTTTCTGTCTTAAACCTACTCGGGTCTACCTTTTATAAACACCTCTCCACCAAAACTGTTGTTTTCATGACCCCTAGTGACCTCCACATTCTATATCCAGCCATCAGTTCCCAATCTTCATTGTACTTGCCCTACCTGCAGCATTTGACCACACTGTCCACCTCTCAGGACCGCACACTCCCTCTACATGTTGAGTCCTCTGAGGGTACCTCCTCAGTGCTCTTTTTCACCAAAACTCACCCACTTGCTGATACAACCACAGGTGTATCCTGTGATGTGATGAGGTCCATGATTTCAAATACTGATGTGAGCTCAATGACTCCCAAATTTGTCACTCCAATCTATATTTTTTCTCTTGATTTCTAGACGTGTGTCTACAACTGCCTCCATGAAAATCTCCACTTGAATTCTACAAGGCCACTCAAACTCAACATGTCCAAAACTGAACACCTAATTTTTTCCCTCCCCAGTGCTATCTTGCTTGCTCAACTGAAAAACCATGAAGTCAACCTTGACTTGTCTTTTTCTGTCACACCATATCTAATTTGCCAGGACATTCTAGTGGCTCTACTTTCAAAACACATCCAAATTCAAGATTCTCATCCCTCTGATGTCACCATCCAAGCCCAGTTGACTGTTGCCTCCTTCCTTGAGTGCTCTCACAACCTCCCTGCATTATTGGTGCTATTCTTAACATATCAGCCACATTATTTAAAACATAACTCTCAGGGCACCTGGGTGGCTCAGTAAGCTGAGCATCCAAGTCTTGATTTTGGCTCAGGTCGTGATCTCAAGGTCTTGAGATTGAGTCCCACATGGTGTTCCACGCTCAGAGCAGACTCTGCTTGCCCCTCTCCCTCTGCTCCTCCCTGCTGCTTGCTCTCTTTCTCTCTCAAATAAATTAACTTAAAAAAAAAAACCAGAAGTTTCATGGCATTTTACATCAGAATCAAGTCATGCATCTATTCAAAACCTTCTAGTAGCACCTAGCACACATTTCACTAAGAGTAAACTGAAGCCCTTACAAAGAACTACCAGGCCCTTCTCCTCATGACATCTCCAAACTCAACCCTATTACTCTTCCCTTCCCTCTTGCATGGTCTCCCGTCACACTGTCCTTCATGCTGCTGCTCAAACACACTCTGCATCCCTACCAAAGTTCCTTTGCTCTGGAGTTCCCATGCCTAGAATATTCTTCCCCCAAGATCTGCTTGACCCATTCCATCATCTTCTTCCAAGTCTTTGCTCTCATTTTCTCAAGAAGGCCCATCCAGCCACCCTACTGAATCCTGAAACACAGCATCACACCCAAACCTCTTACTCTCCTCTACATCCTTTCATAGCATCAACATACTAGATCAGTTGCTTATCTTCATGTTGCTTATGCATACATCTTCCCCTACTGAAATGTAAGCTCCGTGTGAACAGGAATCTTTGTCTGCTTCATTCTCAAAGGTACCCCAAGTGCCTAGGGCAGTGCCTGGCACATAGGTGTTCAATAAATATTTCTTGAATGAGTAAACTTCCCTTTTACCATCCAAACACAGCCTCTTTCACATATCGCTTCCAGGTAAGTTCCCTATGAGTGTTGCTCTTTGGAATAACAAGTGTCTGCATTTCTAACAAAAAATGGTTATAACAATTATAGTAGCTGCAATTTATGCATTGCTTACAAGATATATGGCCTATCAACCACCTGTAAAATGCTCACAGCATACCAGGCAAGGGCCTTAACAAGGACCATCTTTTTAAATTTCTCCAACAGTTCAGGAAGAGAGCATAATAAACTGCATTACTGGGCACAATATTTCACTGCCCTCCCTTTACCTGCAGTATCCAAACCACTGAGGAGCCCTTCTGAAAGCATGGTGTGTTTCCTCTCTCCTTAACTTGGAGTGTGGTCATGTGACTGGCTTTGACCAATGATATATTAGTAAAATGAGAGAATCAAGTTCTTAATCTAGGCCCTAAAAAAGACCTTGCACATCTCTTCTTGTCTTCTTGCACTTCTGCCATCCCCATGAGAACATGCCCAGGCTGGCCCACTAGAGAGAAATATGAGAGACACGGAACCACCTAAGTGAAACCCAGACTAGATCAGACAGTCCTAAGTGACCCTTCGCCACATGAGCAGTAAAGACGGTTGTTATTTTTAAGCCACTGAGCTTTAGGGTGGTTTGTTACACAGTAATAGTTAAATGATAGAGATATCCCCATATTTCTCCTTTTAGAAGAGGACAATGAGACTTAGAAAATGTAAGTAACCACCCAAGATTTCGTGACTGGTGAATGGTGAAGCCAGGGTCCCCCTCAGGTCCCAGACCCTGTGCACTAACCAGTAGGCAACATCAGCAGCTCCCTTCTTGCCTTCCCTGTTCTTCTGTGCCACACAATACTTGGACACATGCTGAATTCCTCTCCCGTTGTATCTAATTATTCATTCATTAATTCATTCACACTTTCAAAAAATAAAGTAAAAGCTGATTATCACATTAACTTGTAAGTGGCTGGAAATGCTGAGCTAGAACCCGAGCAACATAAAACAGAAATGTACCCAAAAAGGGAGAAAACACACAAAGGATGTAGCTGGACAGAGATGTGTCCAAATGAGACTGAAAACAGTAACAGTGAGAGTGTGCTGGTGACAACCACTGTAGATATTCCCAGAACATACACCATGATACGGTGTGGGACAGCCAGCTTCAGGACAAGGTGCTTGAGGCTACTGGACAATTGCTGTCCTGGGTGCTATGTGCAGTGCAATCCCCACGACCTTTCACTTCTCTCTCTTCGCAGAGTAGGATAAGAGAGCCTAGTATTATTAGTCACTGCCACTCAATGTTAAAAATAGACAAGCCATTTGCAGGCTTCATCAAAACAATATCATGATGAGTCACTTATTTTTCAGGATTGTGAATATCCAGAAAATATTAAAACATTCCCAAGATAGGGAAGCAGTTCTCATTGTAAGAAAATGCAATTCTTTACAGGATTTGTGACTTGTCTGGTGCCATATGGTTAATAAGCAGCATAATCAAATGGAGAACAGAGGATTTAAGGGTGAGCAGAGACAACAGGTAAAGAAGGAAAGCAGGTGATTCTTTGACCTTGGGTGAGTTGTTAAACTTTTCTGAGTTCCTGCTTCTCTGTTAATACACAGGAAATGATAACATCTAGCTCATGAGGTTGTGGTGAAGGTTAGATAACTTAGAAAATAAAGAGTCCAAAAAGATGTTTGGCAGGAATCCTTGGGCATGGATATAGCATCACACCATCCATTCAATAAAGATTCAGTGAACGTCTGCCATGGACCAAGTTCTACAGTATATTCTGGGAATGCCAAGATATATAAAATGGATGCCCCTCCCTTCTGGAGCTCACAGTCAAGTTAGAGATACAAACAAGTAGAACTTGCAGATAGGGCCGAGTGAGCCATACACTCTGTTGATCGACATACAGGAGATGGGAATATTCACCAGCTTGCAGTTTCAAACTCACAGTCCCAAACCTGGGGCACTTACCAAGACTTCGAAAGAGGTTCAAGTGACAATGCAAAGAACATATTCATCAGGATACACTTGCCCTGTAACAAGATGGGAAGACCCATTCCAAGCTTTTTAATGAAGCAACCATGGAATGAGGACCTCCAGCCTAAGAGGGAAATAAACAGTCCTGCCCTATCAGAACTCGGGGGCAGACACTGAAGTGCATCCACTGGGACTTCTGGCTGACCTCATTCTACATTCTTGCTCCACACCCTCACATAACCCTCATAACTTCCCTGGGAAGTGAGTGCTATTATTTATCCCCTTTCCACAGAATACTGAGCTGGTGTTTGGAAGTTCAGCAACAGCTTGCAGTTGATGGCCAGGAGCCACAGGGCTGGGATTCAACCCAGGACCAGTTAGCTACCTCAGATCCTTCTCTCTTTGTCAGGAGACCTAGTCGGTGGGGCAAAGGGGCCTTGGCCGACATTTTGTAGGGTGCTCTCTTGGACCCAAGCCTAATTACGATTGCTCAGTTACCAAGAACCACACATCCAAATTGGGGTTATAAATATAAGTGTTATAGGGGACGCCTGGGTGGCTCAGTGGGTTAAGCCTCTGCCTTCAGCTCAGGTCATGATCTCAGGGTCCTGGGATCAAGCCCCGAATCGGGCTCTCTGCTCAGCAGGGAGCCCGCTTCCTCCTCTCCCTGCCTGCCTCTCTGCCTACTTGTGATCTCTGTCAAATAAATAAACAAAATCTTTTTAAAAATTTTAAATAAATACATAAATAAATGAATATAAGTGTTGTGGGTGATCTACGTAGTTTGAGTTGTTAGGGAAGACTCTGCGTTAGAGCTGGGACTTCAGTTTGTGTCTGGGTGGAAAATAAAAGCAACACCCGTTCCATAATTCTTTTGATAAAGATGCATGTTCTGTGAACTGAGCTGCAATTTCTTTCTTATTCCTCTGCGTCTATCCTCTTCCTTAGAACGTCTTAGATGCGTAAAGAAAGAAAACAACTGAGCGGCTTCTATTACTGTAATTACAGCATGACACCACAGTGATCGAAGAGTAAAGCACCTCAGGGGCCTAGGAGAGTTACTGGTCCTGTAGGAGGGCAGGTCGCAGGGCTTGCAAACAAAGAACGAAAGTTCTCATTACATGAGATTCTTATCTGTTCTTTCTAGCAAACCCAGCACGACCCCGACTTAGAAACTAGTTATTAGCTCATGATTCTATCTGCTCCTGGCCCTCCCAATAGGAATTATTCTCTCTTCTCAGACCTCCCATAATCCATGAACTATGCCTTTTTTTGAGGGATTCGGCATTCCCCAACTTCTCTGATGCTTATGTGTGTACAAGTGACTACTTCCACTTGGCTTTCATCTCCATGCGGCCAGGGTCCATTCCAATGTGTCTTTGGGTTGCCCGGGGCAGATGCTTGGTGCCCTCTGTATGCTTCATTACTGCTTAGTGAAGGGACGAAGATACAGTTCTAACCCTTGGGGGAAAAAATCTCTTAGTTACACTGCTTCCTTCAAAGGTCTGGACAGATGAATAAAAAGAATTGTGGCACCCTTCTCAATCTCTACACAAGAATGTCTGGCTCTTGGAAATGTCTTTTCAAGTATCAGGAAAGTGATAACTGCTACGATTAGTTGATGAAGACCATGGGCAAGGCCTGAGGGGGATATTTAGAATTCGAGCCCAAAATGAAGGCATACTAAATTCAGCCAGCTCCCTTCCAGTCCCTTGTACAGCTGGCTCCTGCTTTCTCCCCCCTTCATCGTCATTGCCGTCCACTCCCTGATGCCTGATCCCTGGGGCAGAGACCTCATCATTGTGTCCTCCAGTATTTCAGAAGCTCCTGACCTCAATCACTCCCACTCTTTTCTAACCTGTACAATGTTTCTGAATTAACTTTCTGAAATTCTTACTTTAATTATATGGAGAAATGAATAAGCAGAGTGGTTAGACACAGAATTTTGAAAAGAGTCAGCTTGGACTCTGTCCCAGCCCCACCACGTATTAGGCCTCAAACACCTCATCTGTAAAATGATGGTAATAACAGTACCTGCCTCCGAGGCAGTGGTAAACATTAAGTGAAGTATTATGTATGCTTCCCACAATACTAGGCTCCTTGCAAGTCTTCAAGATATATTAAGAAACAGAAAAAGTAATTTCCCTCTTGCCAAATCTGCAATTCCTGATTCTTACAAGGTACTTCCCCTTGCTTGGCATCCCCAGTTCTCCAGAATGTAAGTGCTCTACCCTCTATAACCCCCACCAGTCACCCTCTGCTTCAGCCAGGATTCACACCATTTCTCCCTTTCAGAGAGCTGGAACTGATCTAAATTCTGTCATCCAACCGCTGGGTAAATATTTGGGAACAATCTTTAGGAGCCCCCTACTCAGAACATATTTTAAGATATAGTCCAGATTGGGGGCACCTGGGTGGCTCAGTGGGTTAAAGCCTCTGCCTTCGGCTCAGGTCATGATCCCAGGATCCTGGGATCAAGCCCCACATCCTGCTCTCCGCTTCACAGGGAGCCTGCTTCCTCCTCTCTCTCTCTGACTGCCTCTCTGCCTACTTGTGATCTCTGTTTTTCAAATAAATAATAAATAAATAAATAAATCTTTAAAAACAATATATAGTCCAGATTGATTCAAGAATTCAATGTTTTATATATGTGTGTGGGTGTACTGGTGTGGGTGTGAGTGTGTATGTGAACACAAAGGAAAAACAAGATAAAATTAATCTGTTATTATTGTGGCTACAGCTTCTCATATATAAAAGCAAAAGAAAAATATAAAAATAAAAAGATGACTAGATTTGACCACAAAAAAGATTATACACACACACACACACACACACACACACACACACATCCCTGCATCTAAAAACACACCACAAACAATGCTGGAAAGTGAAAAATCAAGTGAGGGAAAAAAAATGATTGCACCATATATGCTAAACAAGAGATTAATAATTTATAGAGAGCTGTTACCAATCAATAGGAGGAAAATGCCAATGGAAAAATAGGCAAAGTACTTAAAGTAGAAAATCACAGAAAAAGAAATGCAGAAGATAAAGAAATATAAAAGAGAATGCTATTCTTATAATAATCAGATAAAATCAGAGTAAAGCCCAAAGTTCCACTTGAACATCCCCAAAAGGAAACTGCCCTTTGCAGTCCGTAGCAACCAGAATTGGCAGACCTGCAAATAAACAGGGACTCTGACACTGGTGGGATGGTCACTGAGCACAACCTGCCTTGGACACCACTATGGTAAGATGTATCAAAGGTTTTAAAATGTGAATAAATTTTGACCAGTAATTCTACTGTTAGGAATTACTCCCAAAAGAACAATGATAGGTGAGCAGCAAGATTTATTTATGTATAAAGTTTTTTATCACCGTGTTTTCTGCAATGGAACAGCTTACATTTCCAACAGGAAGATATTGAAAGAAAGTGAGAGCATATCACGTGATTGACTGCTGTGGAGCCACTCAAGATCACAGTTTAGAAGAATATTTAATAGAAACATAACCACAACATATTTTAGGTTAAAAAGTTCGGTAGGCCTCCAAATGTGTAGTATATTCCCAGAGGAAAAACTGGGGAGATATCATGGAAAAGCTAAGCAGTTATCTCAGTAAGGGAGAATTACCAAGAATCATAATTTTGTTATCGTTTCTTTTCTGTGTGGGAGCAAAAATGATTATAAATGAAACACGGCCAAATGCATCCTCCCTAGGCTTCAAAGTTAGCTCAAAGTCCTACGTCTTCCATGAAGTCTGCTCTGACTCCTCTGGACCTCACTCAACTACTCATCCTTCACGCTCTTTTAGCCATTATTATCCATGCTCTCCAATCATGCATTTGATCATGTGCTTCCTTGTATTGTGATCTAATTATCCAAGGTTTGATGGTATTAGTTCTTCAGCAGGAGCTCATTCAAGAAACACTCATTGCTGGATCTACCTTACCCACAGCAGATTGTCTTTCCCAAGATGGCTGCAACATTTCCTCCCATCCTACACACTCTTCTTACCTTGCCATTGACATTCCTCCTACAAAAAAGTATGTCTGTGTTCTCTGCTTCTGAATTTGAGCAAGGCTATGACTACAGCAGAAACAAGGCCATGTGACTTCTGAGGCCAGGACATAAAAGACAATAGTGCTGCTACCCAGTTCTCTCAGGATGCTCTTTTTTAGAACGCAGCTGCCATTTGATGAGGAAGCCCAGGCCACATGGAGAGTCCATGTGTAGGTGTTCATCAGGCTAAGAAACCTAGCTGAAGTTCCAATCAACAGCCACCAATATGCAAATGAGAACACCTCTGTGATGACTCTGATCCCATGCATTATCTGCCTGCAAATACAGGAGAGACCCTGAGAAGGAACTGCCTAGCTGAGTCCCACTAGTCCCTGAACTTTGAGAGATTATAACAATAGAATGATTGTTGGGGCGCCTGAGTGGCCCAGTCGGTTAAACGTCCAACTCTTGATTTTGGCTCAGGTCTGGATCTCAGGATCATGGGATCTAGCCCTGAGTCACGCTCAGCATGGAGTCTGCTCATCCCTCTCCCTCCAACTTCTTGCTCTCTCTCTCTCTCTCTCTTCCTCTTTCAATCTCTAAAATAAATAAACAAAAGTCTCCTATAAAAAACAAAAATAAAATGATTGCCATATTTTAAATCATTAAATTTGGAGATGAGCTGTCACACAGCAATTGATAACTGGAACTTACTCACACTTCCCTTTTTTTCTTTGCTGCCTTACTGATCTCCTTTCCGGAACACTTTAAATCCTAAATCCATTGGCCTTATAAAAATTAATCCATGTATATTTGTTATATAAATGAATGAATGGATGAATGAATGAATTAAAGTCCTAAACATCACTGCATTCCTTAGTTCCAAACTTATGCATGATAATGAGTCTTCTTAAGAACTTGAACCTAAGAGAACGAGCATATTCTGAATTTTGCTTCCTTCTACATACTTCCTTTCAGGTATACCTCCAACTATTCAGCATGCAGAAAAGGCTTATTCAGTATAAAAGAAGAGGTAATGTAGCAAAAAGACCCATGAAAAAAATGATGGCTCTGAGCTTGCCCTTTTCTCAGGAGAAGCCACTTTCAAGGGAAAGACGAGCCCTCTTTAGCAATCAGCATTTACAAGGCTACTGTTATCCTCCTACCCTCAGGAGGCCAGCCACAGAACTATGGCCCCAAAGGGCAGACAGACCCCTCAGTCCCATCAGGCCATCATTGCCAAAGCCCTGGCACATGGTGCCACCCATGTGGTGTGGTTTGAAGGGCAAAGGGTCTTCTCCGTGCTAATCCACCATCTTAGATGCCCTCATGGGGTAAGCATTTTCCCCTCCAGGCTCTCATTACAGAGAAATTCCCTGGGAAGGGAGCACACATTCACAATGTGGCAGAACCAGCAGTGGCACTCTTGCTATTTTGCCCTAACATCTCCTAGAGAATGTGTTCGCACAAGTTTGTCCCTGGACTAGAGGGGCAACTGTGCACAAATGAGGCACGGGTTTGTGAATGAGGACATTCAGAGAGAAGGAAAAAAAATCAGAAGAAGAGAAGTCTAAGAGCTCTGAAATCAAGCTTCTTACATTTCACAATCTCACCAAAACTGGTTGATGCTGCCAGGGCTTCTCTCTACCTAATGGGAACTGACCACATTTGATTTGTCATCTATTTTTAAGGTTTTTAATAATAAGTAAAATTAGGACTACCCAGGACTAATGTCACACCCCTTGTTTACTGAGCTTCAGAGAGCCTTAACTTGTGCCCTGCTGTTGGGGAGTACCATCAATGCTATAAGCAGGAGTCAGCTAGGCCACAAAGTTTCTTTGCTTTAATGGTGTCATCTCACCAGGTGGGCCTAGTGACCGGGAAAGGTAAGGATGTCATGATTTAAGGGTGGAAATAGGGAAGTGGAAGAACTTCTTGCAAGCACAGCTTTATGTGAAAGGCTCTTTGAAGGCAGTAGGGTTGTCTCAGATCCTGAAGAAGAATTTGATGGTTGACTTCTTATCCCTTCTCTCTAGACAGTGTTCAGGGCAAGAACAGAGAATGGTTGGCTCCTTTGTATTGTATTAAGCCAATATTTGAGAGGTTTCTTTGCTTGTGACTACTAATACCATCTTGAGTTACTACTCAAGCTTGTTTGTTGTTCCTGATACACTGCTCGAGGCTCACTAGGTAATCCACCCAAGCCAGCGCCACGGTGCAATAGATCTGATCTACTTGATACCAAGTATCTGGTTTAACAGAACTGACCGTACATAAAAGGGATTTTTTTTCCCCTTTTCCCAGAGGTTGAAATTTTTTTCCTGCCAACAATCTACTTGCCAGATAAAAAATTAAGTTCAAGTTTTGTCCCCTAGATTTCTCAGCAAATTTCTAAAACAGAGCTCCCTTCCATTGTCATCAGCACCATTACCACCATCGTCACCACGTGCCCACATTCTCCATTGTTCCTGTCACCCAACCAGGTTGGCCTCATTACCATCACCATCTCCATCATTAGTGCCAATTAATCATTACCATTAACATCATCAGAATAATGGCCTTAGCAAACCCCAACTGGGAAAGACCTGTTCCCATCGCCGCAGGAATTTCCATATTAAGACTTCCAAGCCCGCAAGCTCTGGAATATACTAATGGAGAGAAACCGTGTTGGAAAAGACCCCTGGGAGAAGCTGGGAGGAAAAGCGTGCCCCAGTCGCCTCTCAAAATATCCAGCAAGCAGCCATCGGGGAGCATGTGCCCGTTCTTTGAACTCCCTCAAAGTACCTTTCATCTGTTCTAAATCCAGGATCATCTTTGTACAGGGCTTGCTGTTTCTGGATAAATCCTTGGCCCTTGTTCAAGCCCTGGACTGTGTCAGGATGTTCCACAGACCCCAGCAGGAAAGCGTTGCTAAATGAGCCTTTCCAGCGGGACCCCTTTCTAGTGACACGGATTCCAAATCCCAGCCCAGAGCGTCTGCACTCAGCAGTACGACCAGGCAGCGACCGACATTGAGTTCTCATTTCAATGCCCATCTTCCTGGAGGAGGCCCCCACACCCACCGCAAGAGAGTCCGCAGCTGATACTTCTTTCCTAGGGCACTCTATTTTCGGCTTCATATCATATCACGGGCTCTCTTTCCCTGTGGAGCAAGCTGGCGAAACATTTTTTTCCTTGCCTAAGCATTTGCTTTGTATCTGATTCAAATCTCTAACCTGAAAATGGGAGACCAAGCCAACAAGACACCAGGAGGAGGGCCTCCTTCTCTGCCCACAGACTGAACCATAGTCCCGAGACTGCTGTGTGAGATTCAGCTGATATCCTCCCCTCTCTGAGTCCCTATCTCATCTCCCACTGTCAGAGAAAGAGCTCTGCATTATCACTACTTCTCTGGGTATGGCAGGAGACTAGCCCTGTTTCCCCATGTGCATTACTGAAATTAAACACTTTCCTTTGGTATTTGTTTTTTCTGGTTGTCAAATGATCTTTTATTAAGACATTTTCAAAAATAAGTGAATAAATAATTTTCTTTGTGGTTCCTAACTAGCTGGGCATTCCACCACGTCACACTGCTGATGTCATCTACCATGTCAAGAAGGCAAAGGCCATCGACGTGGCACCCCACAGACTGTACAGTTCTCAGAATCCCTTCAATGGTTCCAGAGAGTTCTTTGGCTAAAGATCAGTGCTGCATCTGTCAGGCAATGCTGACAGTGGCATCAAAAGTGGTATTTCCACTGAGCTCTATGCTCTTCTGCTTGTTTCTGTCTCTGGGGTAGTTCCTCAAGGACTTTGATGATCAGGCAGAGGCAGGAGGTGCCACGTCAATCTGGGCCAGTCTATTCAGAATGGTCAGGCCCCTGTCATCCTCAGACCTGACCAGTCACCTGCTGCCTCGGCGATGTCATCATCAGCCTTTTTTGGAGACAAGCCCAGGGGACTGAGGACAGACATGGCACTGACTTCCCCACAGTGCACCCCAGGTTCACTACTTTAATCTCCTTGAGGTCAAACGTAGGCGGCATGTAAGGCGCAGCTGGCGTGGGATGAACCCGGATGCAGGATAACTAAAGAAAGTTGCAAGTTGACCTCCTCGAGCCAAAAGCTGAGAGCTCCCCTGATATTTTTACACAGACTCTACCTTTCATTGCATTCTCATCTAAAGTGTCATGTACACCACAACTAACTGTGAGCAAAGCCAAGCGATTTTACTCCCATTTTACAATGAGAAACAGGACTCAAAGTCGTGGGTATCTCTTTCAAGGTCTTGGCTAGCTGGAAAGCAGCCACTTTGGGACTGGACCCCCAGATGTCCTAACCACTGGAGCTACATTCCTCACACTTCCCACGTGTGGCCCTGTGCAGAATGAACGTGAGTAAATCACAAAACATGTCTGAAACCAGTGGAAGGGAGCAAGAAAACTATGAATGGATTGTGAAACATGACATGAGAAGTATCCACTTAAATCTGCCTCACACTACTACTGGGGACACTTTCACTCTAAAACACAGAAGGCCCACAGGCCACTCGGAGTCAGAGACACCCCACCCAAGACATCAGTGCTGGGAGAGAAGAGGACTAAGGAGTCAGCTTTCAAAACATCTCCATTTTATAAGCAAGAAGAGCAATGCCCCATGTACTCATGGACTAGCACAGGCTTCTCCAGGACCCAGAGGCAAACTGAATGCCTGTTTCCACAAGCTTTTCTTTCAGAACTTTACTCCCTCCTTTTATAAGAAGGACATGACCTCTTCACAGTGGTAGAGGCCCAGGCACTTCACTGTGAGCCAGGAGAGTTGGCCCTTGGCCATAGCCACAGGCAGAGGAACGAAACATCCAGCCAGTGAACCTGAGTCACTAGGACGCACGTTCTATGAGATCCTCTTCAGCAGCCTGCCACTGGGCCTGAACTCCCACCAACTCCCAGTTCCACGGATTATGGCACAGGAGACTGCAGTCCAAATGTAAAACTGGCACAGGAGTACTGATAGCCAGAGCAATCTTTAGCCAACAACAGCCTCGTGTAACTTCAGCAAATGACCTTAGCAAAGGGCAGGGCCTGAAGCGATGGAACAAAGGACGAGCAAGTTTCTACAGGAAGCAGAGGGGATAGGTGGCTCCTCGCCTGAAACCTGGAGCCTCAACAAAGGAAATCCTCCTTAGTCTGGAGGCCATCCCTGGACACTTGGGCAGTAAAGAGATCTAAGGGAGGTGAGAAATGAAGTGATGAAGTTATATGGATAGAGAAACCCTACTGGGCCAAGTAGTAAACAAGCATTAATAAAATAAAATAAAAGGAAATAATAAAATGGAATATATTGGCTTATGAAACTCAAAGGTCCTAAGGTGCACTGGCCTCAGACCCAGCTGGCTTTCTCCTCTGCCTGGCTCTGATTTCTTCTGGGTTGGCTGCATCCCACTCAAGGAGACTAAAGACTGTCCACCACAGCTCCAAGCTCACAAGGTCCGGCCTGGCAGCTCCTGCAGAAAGACGGCTCCTCCTACCAAGTGCAGGGATGGGCTCTGATTGGCTAACTTCAGATCACATGCCCCCTCCTTAACCAATCGTTAAGTTCTGACTGGCCAGGTCTAGATCATGCGCCCTCCACAGAGCCGCCTTGAATGGACCGCTCTGATTCTGGGGGCTAGTTCAGCCTCTGTAGGGTCATCAGGTCACCGCCACACAGTGGGGGGTCCTTAGAGGCCAGCACTCCCAATTGGGGATACTTCTGCCATCATGACTGTCCGATGCTATTCCCAGAAATGCCAGTTACGGGCGGGCTCCAGAAGCTCTGGGGTCTTGCAGCTGGTACCAGGGAGCAAACTGCTGGAAGGAAACCCAGGGCCATTTCAGTTCTGAGCAGGACAGTTCCTCGGGAAGGGAGCCCTCAAAAACACTATCGGAAGTAGCCTTATTTGCTTCATTATCTATTGTTTGCTGCCTTTCTTCTTTGCTACAAATACTCGCTCTGTGAGGTCAGAGAGGAAGGGTCCCGTGCTTGCAGAATTCCCAGGATGAAGAACGAGTGGTACCTGGCCAAGGTATGGACACAGTCAGCATTTCCGTATATACCACTGAAGTGTGGAATAGCTCCTAGGCTGTCCTCTGAGTTTCCCCCTGACTCAGTCTGGCACTGCTGCTGCCCCTCTGGGCCCCAAGGACAACCGTGAATAGTCACATCCCTTCCCCTGGGTCACCCTGAGCACAAGAGACACATAGATAGCTCTCACCTCTGGGGGATCCAGATAGAGGGGGGCCCTGCACCCCCTACCCCCACCAAGGTGTAGCTAGTTACCTTTGCCCAGCCATGGAGATCTGCGGACATGAGGGTAATGCTGGACAGAGAAACAGCTAAAAGCAGCTCTAGGCAAGGTATTCGAATCCCGGGTGGTCCAGGTCACTGCCGGGCTGAGTGGAGAAGGAGGAGGCCAAGAGCACCAGGAGCATTCTGGGGCCTGAATGAAAGGAAGTCTGTTGGTGGGAAAAGGGAGCAAGAGAACAGAAAGGTGAGACAGCAAACGGTCTTAGCAAAGCTTCACTTTCCCTCCCAGCTGTCTGTGTGTAGGAGGCCATGAGGCGGGAGAGAGGAGGTTACTGCTGTTGTCTTCCTTCCCGTACAGACACCTATAATCATGGGCTCCATCAAACTCCCTGGCCCTGTTTGGAAGGTGCTCGCCACAGTGAGAACCTCAGTTCCAGACCAGAGTTGCCTAGCAACTCAGGGTCCTGAAAAGAAAGCAAGAAAGCAGAGGAGCCAGACAGGGAAGGGCAGAGGGAAGTGAGCTGGCAGAGAAAGGATAGAACGTGGAAGCCGCCTTATGCTCAGGCTCAAAACACAGGGCAGTTTTTCAAGTCCTTAGGGTCTCTCCACATCAACCCCTTGTGTCCCCTCACCCTCACTTAGATACTTGATGTCCCAGCACTAGAGGTACTTCCCTTTCAAACTGCTTACCTCCCTTGAGATGCAAATCCAATGGACAGAGCTGTCCCACTTCAGTGTGGGAGGACTTTATCAGACCCTCTTGGGGAGAAGAAATGTGGAAATGCGGGAAGGTCAGGGCAGAGGGCTGCTGGGGCAGAGGACACTTTTTGAAACTCTCTACCTCCATACAAACTGATTTAAAAAAAAAACCCCACAAAGGTAATTTGGCTTTTTTTTTCCAAATTCCACATTCCTAGTCCCAACCAAACCCTAGAAAAAGGTATACCTAAGGATAGAGAGACAAGTGACAGGCAAGCAAGGAACCCAAAGCTTAAAGGATATTGAAGTGGATAGAGAACTGACAGGAGAGGAAAGAAGAGGGGACAAGTGTGCCCCTGCTGTCACTCCTACTGCTACCTGTTGGGTGTCTAATGAACAGTCTCATACATCAGCTCAGCCCAGAGTCTCTGTCCATTCATTACTCTCAGATTAGAGCAGTTCTGTCCTCCATGTGCCCATGGCTTGTGTCGTGCAGCGTGTGCATGTGTGTGCACCCGTATGTGCTGGGCGAGAACATCGTGCTTGCTAGCGAAGGCAAGGAAGGGGCGCCCACAGTGCATGCGGGTGCCGTCTGATTTGCATGTGTGTGTAAAATCGTATGGGTTCAAGCTGGAAAACAGTCTGACACTAAAAAACTGATAGTAAATATTAAACTCATATCAAATAAAGAACTGACAGAAGCCAGAAGTCCCTGGAAAATCTGGAAATGCCTGACAATTTTGTTTGTTTGTTTGTTTGTTTGTTTGCAGGGCCTCTATCTGGTTTTATGCCTGGGACTAGCGTGTGCATAGAGAGATGGTCTGAGAGCAGAGTCGCCTTCCACTGAGCTTCCCAGAGCATCCTGTGATTATCAGAGCATCCCTACCATGGCTGTGGTTGGATTTCATATTTGTCTTGAGTGGGCTGGTCTCCTCTGCAGCGGGTGACCCACTTTCAGGCAAGACAGAAGACTTGGGCATCACAAGTGTGGTCTCTGCCTGCCATCTAATGCTCTGGGAAAGGTGCTAACAGAGAGGGACCCGGGGGCTGTCCTCTCTGCTCCTCACTTCCCTCCTAATCAGGTTTCTCATCACCCTCAGGCTGTGACTTTTCATTTCCCCTCCTGGCTTTGCCTTCCACCAGGAGCACTCTCTTCTCTTGCTCTGCCTCTTCAGACCCTCTGCATCCTGCCTGGGAACCTCTGCACCCCATCACGGGCCCTTCCTGCACCCCTGCTCCACTGCCTCCCCTCAGACTGTCCATGTGACCCACTTCACGGGAATATATTCTGTCTTCTGTTTGCATCTGAGTTTCATCTTCCCAACTGAGGCAGGAGATTACTGCAGATGTGCTTCCCCTTTGACACCTCCTCCCCACTTATAGTCCTTGGCTTCCACCCGGGCCCTTCATAAAACCTGCTTCCATTGAATGAGCCTCAGCAGCGCAGCAGGAAGACGAGGATTGGATGGCAGGCAATGTACAAGAGCAAAGGACTTCAGTGTTTCCACGAAGCTGCTTCCCGTGAATCACATAACTGGAGCCTCATGATATTCCTTTGAGGAAAGCAGGAAAGGGCTCATTATCCCCACATTACAGTAAGGAAGGAGAGGTTCAGAGAGAGTCATGATCTAGATTGAAGTCATGCAGGCAGGAGCGGGAATCCACCCAGCCCCTCCTCTCACTCCTCTCCTGCAGGGGGCCACTCTCTTGCTTCCTTAAGGCCATTCCTGGCCTCATCTCAACTGTTTGTTCTCCTCATAGCTCCATACCTTCGGAGGATGGCCCTCCAGCTGTGTTCTAACTAGCCTTCATATCCAAAACCCCCACTACAGTACTAAATCCTTGGTCCTATTTCTACCCCAGAAATACTGAAAAGAGTTGAGAATTTTGATCACTATTGTTAAAGGTCAATAGCTTGATAAGAAATTCAAATATGAACACTTAAAAGGAAATGTGAGTTAGAGCAGGTAACAATCCCTTAATCCACTTGCCTCCCCAGGCCAAACGGCAGAATTTCAGGAGAAAGACATGATTGAGACCTGTGCTATCCAGTATGGGGGCCACCAGCCACGTGGGTCTACTGAGCACTTGAGAAGTGGTCAATCCCAATTGAGATCTGCTTTCATTGTAAATAAATATGGCATTTTAAAGATTTCTCATGAAGAAAAGAATATAAAATATCTCTTTTTTTTATAATAATGATGTTAAAATTAGAATATTTTAGGTTGGATTAAATTTTTTAAATGAATGAAATTGATTTCACCTGCTTCTTTCTACTTTTTAAAATATGGCTAGTAGTAAATTTTATATTACACATGTGGCTTGCATTTATATCTCACATTATATTTCTATTGGACAGTGCTGATATGGATAAAAGTGCTTTTCCAATACTTTTCAATAACTCCATGAAGGTAACCATACACTCAGATTGTGCTAGAGGTCCCATTATCTGAAACAGTAAGAATTCAGATCAGTCCTTCCAGAAATTCCCTCCCCAGAGGTGTTCCTAGCAGTCAGCTTCTCCAGCCTTCAAGGTTGCTGGAGCCCAGCTGAGCAAGCCCAGACTAAATTCCCTGAGCCAGGCTCATTGTCTGGGCTGGGCATCCTCTAACCCTCTCTCTTCCTGATATCCTGGCATGGCCCCTGAAAGAGGACCTCTAGTTAAAGTATGCCTTAGTGTTCCCCAAGGTGCTTTGGGGAATGGCTATGCTCATTGCTGATCTCTGATGTCTTCTAAGAGGTTGACAGCTTTAACTAAAGAAAAGATATCAAAGATATCAGAATTAAGACTGTTTAAAGCAAAGTTAATAGAAAACCAAAGCTGGTGGCAACCCAATGCCAGACCTCAAGCTATCTCACAAAGCTGCAGTCATCAAGATACCTTGATACTGGCATAAAAACAGACACATAGATTAATGGAACAGAATAGAGAGCCCAGATATGGACCCTCAACTCTATGGTCAACTAATCTTTGATAAGCAGGAAAGACTATCCAGTGGAAAAAGGACAGTCTCTTCAATAAATGGTGTTGGGAAAATTGGACAGCCACAGGCAGAAGAATGAAACTGGACCATTCACTCACACCATACATAAAAACAGACTCAAAATGGATGAAAGACCTAAATGTGAGATAGGAATCCTTCAAAATCCTGGAGGACAACACAGGCAGCAACCTCTTCGACCTCAGCTGTAGCAACTTCTTACTAGACATATCTCCAAAGGCAAGGGAAACTAAAGTAAAAATGAACTACTGGGACTTCATCAAGATAAAAAGCTTCTGCACAACAAAGAAAACAGTCAATAAAACTAAAGGCAACCTATGAATGGGAGAAGATATTTGCAAATGATATATCAGATAAAGGGCTAGTATCCAAGATCTATAAAGAACTTATCAAACTCAACACCCCAAAAAAACCCAAAGAATCCAGTCAAGAAATGAGCAGAAGACATGAACAGATTATTTCTCCAAAGGAAGGAGACATACAAATATAGCCAATAGACGCATGAAAAAATGCTCCACATCCCTTGGCAACAGGGAAATACAAATGAAAACCACAGTGAGATACCACCTCACACCAGTCAGAATGGCTAAAATTAACAAGACAGGAAACAACAGATGTTAGCAAGGATATGGAGAAAGGGGAACCCTTCTTGTTGGTGGGAATGCAAGCTGGTACAGCCGCCCTGGAAAACAGTACAGCAATTCCTCCAGAAGTTAAAAATAGAGCTACCCTATGACCCAGCAACTGCACTACTATGTATTTATTCCAAAGACACAAATGTAGTGATTCGAAGGGGCACCTGCACCCCAATGTTTATAGCAGCAATGCCCATAATAGCCAAACTATGGAAAGAGCTGAGATGTCCATCAACAGATGAATGGATAAAGGAGATATGAAATATATATATATGTGTGTGTGTGTGTGTGTGTGTGTGTGTGTATACACACAAATACACACATAATGGAATACTACTCAGCCATTAAAAAATGAATATTTACCATTTACATTGACGTGGATGGAACTGGAAGGTATTATGCTGAGTGAAATTAATCAGAAAAAGACAATTATCATATGGTTTCAGTCATATGTGGAATATAAGAAACAGTGCAGAGGATCATGGGAAGGGAAGGAAACTGAATGGGAAGTCATCAGAGAGGGAGAAAAACCATGAGAGACTCTTAACCATAGGAAATAAACTGAGGGCTGCTGGAGGGGAGATTGGTGGGGGATGGGGTAATTGAGTGGTGGCATTAAGGAGGGCATGTGATGTGATGAGCACTGGGTGTTATACGCAAATGATGAATTACTGAACACTACATCTGAAACTAATGATGTACTACATGTTGACTAATTGAATTTAAATAAAAAATAAATAAAGCAAGTTTAATATACTTGGTTAGAATGGAATCTGGAGCCTGTCTTGAATGGGTTCTTGAAGGGAAAAGCCTCCTCCCTTAAATAACATATAACCAAACCTCCTGAGCTGTGCTGGGAGAAGAATCTATTTCTGACAAGGGACTTCTGCCTAGGGTCTTAAGGATGCCTCCGAAGTTCATATTTTCCTGAAGAGTGTAGATATTCTTACCAGCATGATGGCCTAAACATGACATCACTTCCCCTTTACACTCTGCCTTATATGCTTAGGACAGAAAGGACCACATGCTGACCACCCACGACATCCTGACACAAGACTTGATCACAAATAAGACTTTATTGAAAACAGAAGGATAAGAGGAGGGAGATGAGAGGACCATAAAAGTAGGAGGTACATGGCCTTCTGTAAAGGGGCTTTCTTCTAGTTCCTCAGCCTTCCTCCATTAGGTGAACACTATTGTTCCCCTTCTCCACCCAGAACCTTGTATCCCCACTCCTGGGAGCACCTCCCAAAAGACCCAGGACAATGGACAGATGTAAAACTTCTCAGATGCACCTGGGGCCTGTCTCCAGAGTTCTGGCCCCTGTTGGAGCCTCACTCTTCTCCATGAGCCACTCTCGCATGGACACTATCGGCCCAACAACAGCAAGTGCTGCTGGCTGGACAGTATCACCAACCTCCTCGCAAACAGTAACCCCAGGCTGTATATCCAGTGCTCTCTCCCTACGCAGAGGCTCTCTGGCTCTTTCTCTCATTCTTCCCTCCCTTTGGCACCTTCTGCAGGGTCTTTCCATCTGTTTCTTGTAAGGTCTAGATTTAAATACTAACTCAGACTAGTTTAGAGTCAATTAAATTGGATCAACAAATAGTAACTGACCACCTGATAGAAAAATGTGTCCTACTGTGTACTACATGGGCTGTGTATGCAGAAGCAGTTAATCTAGTCCCGCCTTCTTGGAATATGTAGAGGTTAGAAATCAATAAGCAAAATTAAATCACAACTGAAAAACTAAAATTCAAGACAAAAATGGACAGCTTTTTATCTTGGACTTTAGAAGCCTTCCAGTTAATTTCCATATCTGATGCAGCCTCTGAGGCATGGTGGGAGGGGACTGAGCAGCTAACCTCAGGGCTCGCTTTACCACTTCTGAGCTGTGGGGCCCCTGGTAAAGCAGCCTCCTGTCCTCCTGGGCCTCGCTTTCCTCGACCCTCATATTTTAAAGATGAGGCGTGGACTAGTTGCTCTCTCGAGAGGACTTGCAACCCTGGCCTCCTAGGATGCTGTAATCTACCCTCTAGCATCCCCACAAAGGTACACGGCCACCATCTCAGTCTTTCAGTAACATGGAGCTCCCTCCTTACAGAAGCTCAGTTGCTTCAGAGCTCTTAGGAGCTGACATTTCACTCTCTCCAATTTCCATCCGCAAATTGACACCAAGTGAATGAACAGATACAAGTTGCTCTGGGTTTCAGAGAAGGCCGGAGCTTGTCAAGTTGGAGAAGTGAACAGCTAGTTCAGGGAGAAGAGGAAATTTCAGTAGAGACTTGAAAAATGCAGAAAGCAAGAGGATGAACAGAACAAAATTGAGGCCAAAAAAAAAAAAAAAAGAAGTATATAAAGAAGGAAAAGAAGGGCTAATCCCTGGCCTGAAAAGAGACCCAGGGAGGGAAAGAGAGAAAGAAGTCAGAAAGGGAGAAACACACAGTTCTTCTATCACCCTTTTTGGTTTCCAGACGATCAGCTCTAAGTGCGATAATATGTATAATCGTAATACGAAATATCTAACATTTAAGGAGTACTGACTACATGCTAGGCACTTTATATTATTTCATTAGAACCTCATAACCACCCCCATGAAACAGGAGCCAAAGGATTCCCATTACAGATAAAGAAATGAGGCACATGGAGGATTATCTGCACAAATGTCCTGTTCTAGCTCCAAAATTCTATGATTCTAGAAAGTATCTTCCTTTCTCTTGGGACTGAAAGGCACCTGGAGATTTAAGAAGACAGATTAGAATGAAAGGTCTCCAGAAGCTCTCCCACTCTACAAATATTCCCTCACAAGGCAAAGAGAGCACCCCATTCACCCAATGCCTAGAGCACGTGCTGGTGGACACAGGGCGAGCTGAGGGGCTAGAACCATCAAGTTGAAGTCAGTGGTCAGGCCCTGGACAAGAGAGTGATAGGGTGGGAAAGTCCCTGGAACTATAGCTTGTCTTCAAAAAGCCCACATAAACCAAAGGAGGCCACCCTCAGAAGCCATCGCTGGTCTCAGCTCCAGCAAAAAGCTTTGAGTGAAGCAAAAAAGGAAATCTATAAACAGCCATTTTCCAGGAAAGTGAAATCTCAGAAGCCCCTGAAACATGAATCCACAAAGCAAAGGAAGTCTACTGATTTCAGGCTGCCCCCCACTCTGAGGTAGGGGCAGGGGGCACATAACAATGTCATTTCATATGATTAAAAAAATATTGCATAAGTAGGGCCAAGGCAAATGGAATAAAATATAAACTAAAAATAAATGGTTGAGTCAACTCATCTTTAATGCCTTTCCGTGTAAC
>RCUC01083463.1:0-13436 GCA_003697995.1 Taxidea taxus jeffersonii
TCAGAGCTGGGAGGCCCAGTGCAAACCTGTCGTTCTCATGACTGAAGGACAGACTACAACATTCCAGAAGGGAAGGAGATGCTGGAGCACCTGCGCATTTACCTGGGTTTTATTATCCTCTGTTGCTCAAGTGCCACTCACCCCTTCTGCATTCCTAGCTCCCATTACAGAGTCCTCATTGGAGAATTTCCCAAGATGGCCCATGCTTTCATTTCATGCTTTCACTGGAAACATAGTATGCAGTAGGAAACATGGGGTTGGGGTACGGGAGGAACTGGACTGGAGTCCCCAGTTCTATGACTTTCGAAGCTGTGCAAACTTGAATCAGTTTCCTCATTTATAAAATGGGGATAATAGCTGTTAGATGAGGCTCAGATGAGGAACCATATGTGAAAATGTCTTGCTTAGTGCTTGGTACACAGTAAGTAATTAGGAGATGTTACTTGTCTTCTGTTACTGAGGACCTAGGTCTGATAGGATGGCTAATTAAGAAAGCAAAGTTAGCACCACTTATCCTGCCCCTATGTCTCAGCTCTTCCCTGTAAATGCCCACAGCATTTCTGCTCTGGGCCCAAGAGTAGGACAATCCTATCAACCCATCACCCAAGCGCCACTCAGATGCTACAACTGCCATTGGAGCCTCAGCAGGTCACCTGGTCCACAGATCACTCCTTTTTCTGAATGCCTTTTACCATTACTTCCTAACTTGTAGCTCTCTAACTAGGGGACACATACTGTTGGCAGTGCCGGGATGACTTTGTGGAAGAAAAATGATTGGAAATGATCCACAGCCATAGCAGGTCTCAGCTTTCAGCAGGCAAAAATATCTAGCTGCAATTTTATTACATTGTTTTATTTTTAGTGTATTTCCTTTTTATACTTATGAACTTATGGGAAATGATGTTTCCATTTATGATAGGGATCTTTGAGTTTCCTTTGACTATGGGGTTGTTTAAGGAAAAAATAACTGCTTCAGTTACATAAAAATATTGAGTAAATAATAATTCCTGAGACATGTCAGAACAGCAAAACAAGCAAACAAACCCACAAAGATTCAATTAGCATGCATGTGAATAATAATGTGAAATTTAAGAAATATCAGTCTCTTCCACATAAAAAGTATGTTCAAATGGTCTGGGGTCATTGAGGTATTCACATTGTTTTCTACTCTGAGTCCTTTCCCCTTGCCTCATATGGACTGTTAACCTCTTGGAAGAGAATGTCTGGTATTCTTTGAAATTCCCATCCTGTCTAGCAGTTTTATAACACAGTAACTACTTATTATGTGATTGGAAAAGAAAGTAACTTATTTCTTCACCCAGCCACAATCCAAAGAAAAACAGTTACACTGTGAACAGTGAAGCATGTATATGTAATTAGGAATGTATACATAGTTACAGATATATATATATAAAATCAAGAACATATATAATTAATGCACAATGAAGAATCATAATAAAAATGAAAAAAACAACTCACCTACTGCTACTTTTCTTCCTTACAGGTGTCTCTTAATTCTTGCTGGGCACAGAGTATTTGTATGAGCTGGGCAATCACAAGAAAGGCTAGAACACAATCCTACTGGCTATTAGATTTAAAATAAGTTTATCTTTGAGGCTCTACAACGGGCACTGTCTACTCAGTCAATCAGTAATGAGCGGCATCTGGAGAGAGGAGAATTTTGATGTGGTGGCCCTTGTCAGCCCCTATTTGTCATAGGGATTATTCTCCACTTGGTTCCTTGGGAGTAGTTCTGGTGCCAAAGAACACGAAAGAAATTTTTCCTTAAATGTGTATGGCCCATGCGGTCTCACACCTCAGAAATGGCTCCTGCACCCTCTTCAGCAAGCAGTTTTATTTGGTTAAAATTAAGGCTCCGTCTGTCGTGAAGGATTCCTCTTCATCAGTTATTCAAGGAGAATTCCTTATCTTGCACGATCAGATCAGGGCTTTGGTGATACAGCAACAACCCACTCGCCACTAATGCAGCCTTCACATTCATCTCCGTGGATTCCCAGAGTGCCCCCACTCCAAAGTTAGAAGTGGCTGCCTCTTCCCCCTTCAATTTCTTTTTTAAAATGATGTAGTTAGAGCACAGAGATTGATTCTTTAATCAAACCTGGCCTGTAAGATGGCCCTTACTTTATAAACAGATAGCACATCAACCTTTTCATTTTCCATTGTTCACATGTACAGAAAAGAGCAGTCATTCTTACGGTGTTATATATGCTTTGTAGGGTTAGCATTACAGTTTTTATTTTTCTCTTTCCAGGTGGTTAACCTCCATGATGTGGGCTGAGTAGAAATCATCACAGAAAAAAAATGCTTTTCTTGTACGATCTTGCTGCTGCTTTGAACTGACCCTCTGGTGTAGTGTGGTGGTCACAAAATTAGGACAGCATTTATGGATTCTGGTGACTTCACGTTTAGCCAAAAGAATAAAATCATGATTTGAAGAGTGGAATTTGATTTCATATAGGATATGGATCTATAACCAGATACTAGATAGCATTGGTTTTTCTTACTCTTTTACTGTTTGACTTTTGGTACTTCTAGGGGAAAAGCCTGAAGACCCATTTTAAGTATCTAAGAACAGAGTTGTGATGATGGGGTTAATTTGCAGAGAGCATTAATCAGGGAACTTTTATTTGCTAATGGAAGAACCCAGTTCATACTATTCAGGGCCAAAGTAACTTTTTGTGGAAGGGTGTTCACGTGACTTGTGAAGGGTGGGTATTTAGGCTCCTGGCTTAGGAGGACCGGAAACAACTACATGGATCTATCTTCTTTTCTGAACATTGACCTCATTCTTTATAATTTCATAAGAGCTTCACAAGTCAAGAAATCTCTGTTTCACAAGAGAGACCATGCATATTCTTTAGGAAGAGTCCAGAAAAGAACTCTGACTTTCCCAGCTCGTGTCGCATGCCTGTTTCTTGGGCAGTCACTGTAGTCATGGAAGCAGGGTCATCTACAGAGAGAGAGATGCATTTCACATTTTGAACTCATGTTAGAATACTGCATGGAGATTAGGTAGTGGGTAGCAGCAACCCAAAAGAAGGAGGTGGCTCAAACAAGGCCTTGGAGGGCCACGGTCACTCCAATTTGTAGTTACCATAAAGAACTGAGGAAGGAAGATGAGATTCAAGGTTAGAACGGTGATGAGATTGAACAAATGGTAGGAGGTGAAGTTATCTCTTGATATCATGTCGACCAAAATCTAATGTGTGAGCTAGGGATAGCCTACATTGCAGTAAAAAAGAGGCCCTCAAATACAAATTTATGATAAACATTTTTTTCTTTCTTATATTATACTCCAGAATTGGGCAGGAGGTACAGGTTGGTTAAGTTACTTTGTTCCATAAGATCATCTAAGGATCTAGGTTACTTCTATCTTGCTGCTATGCTATGCCCTGAGTATAGCTCTGAATGGTTAAATCTGGCCCACTCCATTACCTTTGTACAACAGCCCACAGGGAGGAAAAGCAGGGAGTAGAGGGGGAAGAACCTCTTTACAAAACAAACAAACAAACAAACAAAAAACAAAACATGATCTGCAAGTTACATACCTAGCTTCTGCCTGAACCGCACATGGTCACACCTACCTACCAGGAAGGTTGGGAAAAGTAATCTTTCTACATGCAGTCATGGGCCCAGGTAAAGCGCAAGTGGTCCTGTTTTTATGGAATCTGGGAAACCATTCGCATCTACTGTACCTCCAAAGTCGGAGATCTCTGATAATGCTCTACCTTCATAGAAATGGTGAGGAAGGGAAAGTGTATTCGATATTTGTAATGGTGATTCAAAAGCAGCCAGGTGAGTGCAGATCTGTTCCATGTGTAGATATGAGTTTATGTATCTCTATCTTTTGTTGAGCCTCTTTACTAACAAATGTATCCTTTGTTTTGCCACTGAAGCTATATTCATTTTGTTTTTTTAAAATCATGTCTATTAAAACAAAAGGTAAATGGGGGTTATGGTATCATGATATTTTGTGTTCAATTTAAGTCTTGGTAATAAGAGTGGAAAGTAGACACAGGGTTCCTTAGCTGGGAAGAAATGACATGCATCGTGGCATTTATAATACACTCATTTGTACCATTATCATTGTTTTGTCTCTCTTGTGTAATTTTTCCTAGGCATTCTCTGGCAGTTTCCATGAGGAGAAAATGCTGGTCCTCATAACATCTCTCTCATCTTGGGCTAAACCAGCCTTCTCTTTCCAGGTCGCCAAGCAACAGAATCTTAAAAATGAAATATTCATTTTCTGAAACCTAATTTAATTCCAGCAATGACTGGGTTGCAGAGCTTATCAGATCACAGAATCTGAAAAATTCTCTGAATTAACAGTTCTCTCCTACTGATGGAGTCCTTAAAAATTTCATTCATTCATTCATTCATTCATTCATTCATTCATTCATTCATTCAATTTGTTGCACCTTGTTAAAATGCACACATTCAGTTTTAACCTTGGTTTGTCTGACAGTGATTTACTCATTTGTGATCTACGAGTAATGAGAAACACTGTCGGCAATCATCTTGCTGTCAATAAATGAAATACATTGTTATTTTTCTAAAACAGGGATTAGTGTTCCTTCCAAATGTAGCTTCTTCCCTTACTGAGAAATAAATGATTTTTTAGTTTTATTTTTGGAGCAAATTCTAAGGTATGGTAGTAAGGAATTTATCTTTCATAACTTCTGGAGCTGATGAGTCATTACTGACATGTAATATCCAATTAAAGCAGTGACAAATGTAATTGTGTGTCATGCACTGTGGGGGTGATAAATTGTACCATGTTCTGAAAGCCATGTTTTGGTAAATGCTTTTTTGCTGAAAGATTGCAATTACAGCCTGCTTTGAATGGGTGCCTTTGTTTTAAACATAGGGTAAGGAGTTCTAAATAGAGAGATCAGGTTAACAAAAGACATTTTAGAGAAGGGTATAACCAAGGTAGCCATCAGTGGAAATTTTCTACTGTTATCATCTCCACCTGCAGCCAGAATCTATTATAATTCCTCAAAGTATGGTTGGTCCTAAAATGTTTGGTTCAGTTGACTTCACTTCTTTCTTAAAATCATGGCCCACTTGGGCTAATACTATCTCCTTGGAATTGTGTGACATTGCAGTTTCCCAAGACAAGACAGAAATGCAAGAAACCATCTCACTGGCTTATATTTAGACAAATGGGAAGAGTTTACATCCTTTGAAATTTGTCCTTCTCTAAAATATTTAAGCAGAAAAGATAGACAATGTCACTGAATTTTGAATTTATTGGATAATTTTTCACCTCTTTGGTTTAGCTACATAAACCTTTCTTTGGTAGCATGTGTTTTTTACGATAGTGTCACACTGTTTTATGTGTGTGTCTGGTCTGAAACTAGATCATTCCTGATTTTAATAAGGAGATTAAGATAAGTAGTGATGACTATAACCTAAATTTTTTTAGGTAAGAAAGAATCAAGCATTTAGTTTTACATAATGATTGCTTGGTCCATTAAACCAAGTTCACTGAATTTGGTAAATAACTAAGCCATTCTCAGCCAATTATACTACTGTGACAATTTTCTTCATTGTTTTGCTGAGAGCTATCTTGCAGAAATGTAATAAGGCACTTGAAATAATAGTGATAGTAATAGACTATATTAATTGAAAACATTTAATGTGCTTAAAATGATAATTTTAGTGATTTTTCAAGTTGCATGAATAAGCTTTCAGTACTTAGATCCAACTCTGCTTCTCCACTGAAAGATACATTGTCACTGTCTTTAAGAAGGTTATTATACACTAGAGGACAAGTAGAGTACAATATAAGAATACACAGGGGTTTTCATACAGCACAAGTACTCCTAACAATATTTGAATATGAGATAGGTTAAGTAAAGAATGCCATTTGTACTTACCAGGCAGATATTTATTACAATATGGAGAGTACTTCCATTTCCACCTATCACCGATAAGCAGAGCAATCCTCCTGCTAAGAACATTTAGAAACACTGAACAAAGTTTAAAAAGGTATCTTTTTGAAAGTATTAGAGAGATACCAAGGTAAGGAGACTGGAGAGGTCAAGACCCTGGAGGAAAAGAGTGAACAGAGAAGTAAGCCTAATGGTCTACCCATTTTCCACCTAAAGCAATTGCCAATTCAAAAGCAGTTCAAGGCAAAGAAGAGGAAAACACAAGCAGAAAGTGTCAGAAGAAAGCTTCTAAAAGGATGAGAAATTGAATGGAAACTCTTGACAACTTAGATGAAATGGATAAATTCATAAAAATACAACTTATCAAAACTGATGTAAGAGAAAGAAAAAATCTGGATAGTCCTGTATCTAATAAAGAAAAGGAAACCTCACAAAGAAACTCTCGCCTCAGCTGGGATTACCAGTGAATTTGTCCATTTAGTTGAGGAATAAATATTACCAGTCTCATGCAAATGGAGAGAATACTTTGATTCATTTTATGAAAGTTGCATAACAACCTTGACAGCAAAATCTGACAAAGTATTACAAAAAAGGTAAAATGCAGATGGATCTCCCAAAAAATATTATAGGCATAAAAATTTAATACCTATATTCTAGCAAATTCTAGCAAATGAAATCAACAGATGTGTAAAAGGAAATCTAAGCTTGTGGTCACATTTTGAAGTCACATAATTTGTCATGTGAATAGAATAAAGGGGAATAACATCAATAGATCGTATGATTATCTCAATACATAGAGAACATACATTTGGTTAAATTCAACATCTGTTTTCATGAAAAATTCTTTAAAAAACTGTAAAAAAAAAGGGAAATTCTTACACGATAACAGGTTACGTACAAAAACATTTACACTATATATGATATTTAAGAGCAAAATGTAAAAAATTTTCTCCTTGGACAATGGTGACTGTCATCACCATATTTTGTGCCATACCAGAGGTCCAATGAAATGAGGAAAGAGGAAAAAATGGAAGTATTTGGACTGGAGGAGAACTGAGAATATCAATATATTCCCCTGTATTCCATTCACATGGTAGATTATATTGCATTCTAAAGTGAGTTACCACTGAAGGCTTTCTGTCCTCTCAGCTCCCCAGCATTTCTCAGGTAAAGAGAATGATCTTGCTCAAGGTTATATCTCCTTCTCAGGGCAGCCTTATCTGAAGGCTGGGGACTGTGGGCATACAAAGTCCTGATTCCCTCACTCTAAATGAATCCTAATTTCATAGCTCCATACAGAGTTGTCTGAGGTCTTCATTCACACTGCCTCATAATCTCGCTTCTCCCTCTGCTCAGTCCTCCTTCATTCATATCCCTTCCATGGGTGTTGATCCCAAAAGCTGCCCTAATAAATCTCCTGCATTCTGATCTTTGTCTTGGGTTCTGCCTTCTGGGGAACCAGACCCGCAACAGTTGGTACCCGAAGTTGTGGGAGGAAGCAGATGTGAAGATGGGCTTTTGGAGCTGGATCACTGGCTGTCTGAGTGGCAAGAAGGACTCCTCATTGTCAGTAAGTAGAACACAGCCTCTGGCATGAGGCAGCAGTATAATTAGTAGAGTCGTCGCTGGTGGTACACCATAAGGGAATTCATAAGCTTGTACACTAACAGACATTTGGGAAACATGGTACAACCGTAAGACAAAGGACAGTGGGCTTGGCTAGCTATTGCTAAGCTCCACTGATGCTTTGGAAAAAGATAACAATAGGCTAAGAGGGAGAAATTGGAAATTAAATTTAAGGAGGAAATCCAGACGGCTTCCTTGGTAGCGTATAAGGAGATCTGAATCTTCAATAGCCCAGGACTCCTTCATGAGTGATGGAGCTCCAAAAGTTAAACTCTAAACTCTAAGGCTTGGCTATGGTCTAAATGTGTCCCTGCCCAAAACTCATATGTCACAACCTGACCCCTAGGGTGAAAGTATCTGGAGGTGGCACCTTTGGGAGATCGGCAGGCCATGAGGGTGGAGCCACCATGAAGGGGAAATAGGGCCGATAGAGATTTCTAGCTTCCTTCTGCTATGTGAGGACACAGCCATCAGGCACCTTTGAAGGGGAAGCAGGTTCCCACCAGACACTGAATCTGTTGGCACTATAATTTTGACTTTTCAGCCTCCAGAACTGTAAGAGGTACGTGTTCATTGTTTATAGCCACTCGGTCTGTGGTATTTTGTTATAGCAGCCTGAACAGACTAAGGATTTCATATCTGTTACGTCTTGGCCCTGATCAGGAAAGAAGAGAAATAAAGCAGGCTAAAATACTGAATCTCAACATTCCTCTGAACCTCTGAAATGGTGCCTACTCCCCTTAATGGCCTGCTTCCCCTTATTTGAAGATTGTAGGTATTTCCCCCCTGCAAGTCACATGCCATTCTCTCCCCCTCCCCCAGGATTTTTGTCCCATTTCCTTCCAGCCAACAAGCTAGTAAGAAAGTAACAAGCGTCAAGTCCAAGATGACCTGGGCAGGGGTATGCTGGGCCTGATGAGGGAAAGAAGGTGCTAGACTTGAAAGGAGAAGCAAGATCTCAACGTGCGCCATTAGGAGCCAGAAAATATGCATGGGACTGTATTCTGAGGGTCCTGGAACTAGGGGGGAATGATTCTGTAAAACAGAGTTTATTGATTTGAGAAGACCTACAAGATATGCAAGCATACGGTTAGAGTGGCTTCTACGGGCATGGAAATAGTAACAGCCTACATGAAGGGAATCAGAAAAGCCAATGAAGCCAGAAATGCCATAGGGAAGAATCACTATGGAGACAACAGTGGGGTGGGGGGAGGGTGAAAGGCTCAGAGAACTAGATGTAGATGTATGCTGCAGGGCCAGATGTCTATGGACCTGATGCAAGGCCTGGCCAATGACAATGTCCAGTACAGTCCACCCCATGCACCACTCAGATTCATGTCATATAACTTCTGTAAGCAATACCCTGAGGATTCCCATGAATCTCCTTCCCAAGAGACGCTTAAAAGGAGAAGGTCATTAGGATAATTTGCAGCCCCTGCCACTTGCAGGTGGTCTCAGATTGTCACTGAAATCCATTTTTCTCTTCTACAGTCATCCTAGACTCTCCTCACCTTTGCTAGCACCTCCACTAGGCTCAGTAGCCTACATGGGGGGGGGGGTGGTGTAGTCCGGATTCTTACTCCTGAGCCATCTGAGTTCCCGGTCACCATACCTTTCGAGCTATGGCTGCTGCAACTGTGAATCTGCAGGTAAAATTAGTCAGGAGAGATCAACAAGCATCCAAGTGGATGACATGGGGACCAAACATTTCTCTCTGTGGTCATTGTGTCACTGTAGCTCTACTTTGTCACGATGCTTGGGTAGACAAGCGTTTCTTTACAGGATGTATAAAAAATTATCTCTAAGAGGGACGTCTGGATGGCTCCATCGGTTAAGCTGCTGACTTCGGCTCAGGTCATGATCCTAGGGTTCTGGAATCAGGTCCCACATTGGGCTCCTTGCTCAGTGGGGAGCCTGCTTCTCTCTCTGCCTCTGCCTGCCACTCTGCCTGCTTGTGTTCTCTCTCTATCTCTCTGACAAGTGAATAAATAAATAAAATCTTTAAAAAAATTATCGCCAAGAGAAAAAAAACTAATACATTTTATCATATGAGATTAAGGATTTTTGTAGATCAACTTTAAGGGAGTGTGGAAACACTTAGAGTTGTACTATTAGTTAGTACAACTACTTTGGCAGTATCTATAAAATTGGACATACAAACACCCTATATAATAAACAGAAATACATACGTATACGCACCAAAAGACTGGAACAAGTAAGTTCGTGACAGCACTATTTTTAATCGTCCCAAACTGGAAATAATCAAATGCCCACTAACAGCAGAATGGAGAAATAAAATTATAATATAGTCAATAAGAGACAACCAAACATACCTCAGGATTCCATTTATACAGATATAAAAACTGGGCAAAACTAATAAAAAAGGGGTGTTAGTCACAGCAAAGGGGCACAAGGGGGACTTCTGGGGATGGGGGGCAATGATGTTCAATTTCTTAATCAGGGTATACATATGACTGTGTTCACTTGGAGAAAATTTTGTGTGATTCTGCACTTTGCTGCATATATGTTATACGTCAGTTTTAGTGTTAAAAATAAAGTTAGGCAGCCAGCAGAGTCTAGGAACTAGCAATTTCTATTTATATAGAAAAGCAAAACCCTGTCATAGATGTGATGGAACCTTTCTGAGAGGCTTTGCACGTTACTGTTTGTATATTCCATCGGCTTGCTAAGCTTGTTCCTTACTCACAAATCCACGCATTCTCTAGCCTGTCAGCTTATTTTTCTTCATGGTACTAATTGCTGTCTGATATTGTTTACTTGCCCTAGTGTAATGTCCACTCAGTGCCATGTGGAATTGTCTCTTTTGTTTAGTGTTGTGTCCCTTGTTTCAGTGCCTGGCACATAGTAGGAGTTCAATTATTTGCTGAATGAATGAATGAAATTAAGGTGGTTTAAGAGTATGTCTAAAAAGACAAAGGGCTTTGCTTGAGCAGAAGTTAAACTTATTCCGATACTGGATTTGTTCAGTGATATTTACATTTCATAGCTATACACAAACATCTACTATTCTTAAAACGAGTGCAGAAAATGTAATTTGTTACTGTGATTCTGAAGCTCTCTATCCCCTAATTTCTATTTTCCCCATCAACACAATAGTATTTTAAACAGCACTTTTCACAATGGCAATCTCTTAGGGATGCAACTATGCATTAAAACAGAAAAGACCAGATGTAATAAAGTGGCAAAGTGGAAAAGCTAGATTATAAGCACTACCAAAATTTGAGGAGGAAGGAATTTCCCTGGGGGTGGGGGTGTCAAGCAGCCAGGGAACTTTCTAGAAGAAGATGTGTCTTGAGCTTTTGTGAAGGATAGATAGGATCTAAGAAGGGGTGGGGTATTTGGAAACACAGAAGAGGGGTCTCTGTTTGTACTCTTCAGGCTGGGCTCCAGGGCAACCTGACAGAATAAGCTTGACTGTGGAAGCTCAGAAGAAGTAGGAGGAAATGTGGTTCAAGAGACCACTGCCCCAGGTGCTTAATGTTTAAGCACCTGGGGCAGCATCCTATTCTAGCTCACTGTCTACCTCTTCTATTCCCAGAATCACATTCATTATTATTGTTGATTCAAAAGAATCTTGAGGTTACCTTCCCTGGTGGGCCAGACATAGGATGTAATTGTGGTGATGATGATATGGGTAAGGGGTGGGGTGTGTGTGTGTGTGTGTGTGTGCACGCACATGTGTACATGCTTGTGGAATCATACTAGTGTTTATTGGCTTCTCTAATTCACTAAATTTGTTCCTTTTAGAAGCAATGATACAGATCTCTCTACATTCATTAAGTAACAACTGAGTGTCCGTTGTGAGCTAGGGACTGGGGACACAGGTTGAGAAAGACAGTTTTAGTTTTTAAGGAGCTCACTGTCTAGTACACAAATAATTACCACTCAGTGGAATATATATGGTGTCAGAATTATAACTTAAAGTACAACAGGAGGGGTGCCTGGGTGGCTCAGTTGGTTAAGCATCCTACTCTTGATTTCAGCTCAGGTCATGATCTCAGGGTCCTGGGATGGAGCCCCGGATCAGGCTCTGTGCTCAGTGGGGAGTCTGATTGAGATTCTTTTCCTCTTCCTGCTCCCCTCACCCCCTCCCTGCTCTCTCTCTCTCTCTCAAATAAGTAAATAGATAACTTAAAAAAATAAAAAATATATATTTTAAAGGTTTACTTATTTATTTCTTTGACACAGAGAGAGAGAGATCACAAGTAGGCAGAGAGGCAGGCAGAGAGAGGGGAAGCAGGCTCCCTGCTGAGCAGAGAGCCCAATGCAGGGCTTGATCCCAGGACCCTGAGATCATGACTGGAGCCGAAGGCAGAGCTTAACCCACTGAGCCACCCAGGCGCCCCAAAACAAAAATATTTTAAAAATGTGCTATGGAATTGTACACTCATTGATTAATTCAGAAATAACCTTAAGAAATGGAATCATTAGCAGCATTTATGTCCTTAACATACTTCACTATTCCAAGATGGCTCTGAGGATCAAAATAGGATAACAAATATAGAAGTGTTCTATACAAGGGATGTGGTTTACAAATACAAGAGAGGATATAAAGAACAAAACAAAAGATGCACTAAAACTTTCACAATGACAGAATAAATTTGAGTATGTGAAAGCCAGGGAAGAGAGTGGTGTTTGAGGAAGTTCTCTAAATTTTAACACATAAAATTTTTGTATTGGGTAGGCCAGGGAGGGCTTCCTGATAGTTCTTTCTGCATCACAGGATGGCAATTGTGGGCAAATATGCCCAGACACTTACCATAACTGTTTACAAATCTATTATAGACTTTCCGTTCATGAATTTAAGCCTTTCTTGAGCCTGTTAAATGGTTCAAGAAAATCACAGATGAAAAAAAAAATTGGAGAGCTAGTAGGCTCAAGCAGTATAGTGAACCAAAGTAGATTACAAACAGCAGTGGATGTGTCTTTTCTTGGCATTTATTTATTTTTTAAAAAGATTTATTTATTTATTTATTTGACAGAGAGATAGAGAGTACAAGTAGGCAGAGCAGCAGGCAGAGAAAGGGGGAGAAGCAGGTTCCCCGCAGATCAAGAAGCCTGATGTGGGGCTTGATTTCAGAGGCAGACAGAGAGAGAGATGGGGGAGGCAGGCTCCCTGCTGAGCAGAGAGCCCGATGCGGGGTTCGATCCTAGGACTCTGGGATCATGACCGGAGCTGAAGGCAGAGGCTTTAACCCACTGAGCCACCCAGGCGCCCCTTTTCTTGGCATTTAATCCAGCAGGCAGAGATAGATTATAGTTAATATGTTGCTGAATATTTTCAGTTCCTCATCAGAAATATCGCATATTAAACAGCAATTATTTTCTCCTAACTGGTAAAAGTAGAATTCATACAGACATCTAACAGGGTCTTCTTACAACTGATAAGGAGTTTTCATCTTTCCCTGGGGAAAAGGAACAGAAATGAAACTGGTGGGCAGGGAAAGTAAGGGCAGGAGAAAAATTTCCTCCTCTGAGCACATTTTCCAGAAGTTCCATCTTCTTGTCAATTTGTATTATAAGCTAATATGATGACATCATGGCTGTTGAGACTAGGAGAAAAAGCTATTAGAGAGAACAGTTCAAAAGGAAAACACTGAGGAGGTAAAACGTGGGGCCCTTTAATATACTTATTCTCTCATCATCCAACAGAAACTCTAACCAGGCCCCAGTTTCCTCCCAAGCACCCCTAGCTTAATAGCCCTAAGAATCTAGCGTGAGTGGGGGGATGCTGGTTTGGTTAGCTAGAGTAAGAGTTCTTGGGAGTGAGTACGTTTACCAAAAAATAGAAGGCAGGTGCCTCGGGCCTGTGGTTCTCAAACATGACTGTCCAACAGAATCACTGGGGGAACTTGGGGAAAAACACCCCCC
>RCUC01083468.1:0-13408 GCA_003697995.1 Taxidea taxus jeffersonii
CTATTTAATAATGCATTTCCCACCATGACTGCTTCATTCAGTTATCACACATCCATAGCCGAAATGCAGTGTGTTCCTTTAACTAAAACTGCTGACGGCTTGGCAGAACCTTCCTGTTATCCGTGTTGACACGGATGTGAAATCACAGCATCACTACTGCCGAAGGGGCTCAAATTGTCCTGAAACTGTCCATTTCTTGGTGTGGGACTGAGGTCATGAGGGATGCTTTCGACTCTGGACCGTCAAGAAGCTTGCTCACGGAGAGGCACGTGGGAGCCAGGAACTGTTGCTGTCACCTTCAGTACCGACTTGGAGTCATTTTGCTGCTCTGAAATGAGGGAGCTGGTCTAGCACGGATTTGTTTACAACAGGGGATGAGGAATAGCAGCCTGGTGTTGGGGATAGGGCTACCCAGGCCGCGCCCTGCCTCCCCCCAGAGTGTCATAAAGAAAAGTGTGTGACCCTCCAAATCAGCCAAAATAGCGGTCAAACCCCAAACTCATCTCAAAATGTCACATGGTGGATGTGACTTCCTTAGTAATGTCCCTCAAAGATAACAGGCACGTCTACTGTTGCCAGCCACTGCCAACATTTAAAATGCTCTGTGTTACAAGCTGAACTCCAGAAAAATACTCTCATTAACGGGTGTGTGTTCTCCAGGAACCAGAATACGAGAGAAAGATCAGTATTGAAAAAACATTTTCTTTTGAGGTAGAATTGTCCTAAATGGAATAGTGTTGGTGGGGCTCTGGCATCAGAGCCCGGATCTCCTTCCGGGGATCCCTTTGTTCCCTGGGAGACTGAACGTCTGGGAGCCCCACTTCCTCCCTGGAAGGACGGACTCTGTAAGCAGCTAAGCCATGGTTTCTACAAAGGACCACAGGCTTAGACGTTGGCTTGGCACAGAACACCCCTTGATATTATTTATAATAATGTTTGCCAATAGCTCGGTGGACAGTCATCTGTTAAGGTTGGACAAGATGTTATTTTGTGAGCCCCAATCCTCGTGACCCTGGTATGTGACGTTGGCTTTTCATGGTCACCAAGAAGCTCTAGGGACACATGGCTCGTCCGCACACCTTGCCCCATTCTGACAGCTTGAGGTTTCCGTTCCCCGTTTGTTTTCCCTTGTTCCCACAATGAACCTACCACCCACAGGGTGCTGTTTGCTGTTCAGCCATCTTAAACAAATATTTCTTTAAACCTCGGCGTGTGGTATTCCAAACCTGACCCCCTTAGATTAGGGATCAGAAGCCCCTGCGGCACGTCTGGACTATCTGTCTTCAGGGGATCAGCCCTTAGATTGAGGACATCTCCTGCCGTCTGGGGGGGAGGGGAGGTGGGAGTGTGCATGGGACAGCCGTAGCAGCTGCTTTCACTCGAGGCTGTGCTGTGCCTCAAGAGGAGAAACACACCACTTCCCCTTAATTTGGATGAATTTGAAATGATTTGCCCTCTCAATGCATTCGTTATATTTATAGAAAATATTTTATTTCTTAATTTTGCAACTGAATTGTTTTCATTCTAGTTTAGTTTGAGAAGCTCCATATGTATTCAAGGACATATCCTGCTTTTCAAATGTAATTCTAGTAAACGGGGAAAAGAGCTCTCGTTGTTACAAAAGTCCTCTGTTTGGATCTAGCTCTAGAACTTGGAATCCCTGTCACAACTTTGGTTAAGTTAGTTCTCAGGCTCAATTTCCACTTCGGGAAATAGCTTCCTTCACTCTGTCCAAGGGAGCATGAAGGAATGCTGTCCTCTTGACCTGAGCAGAGTCTGTGAGGGACGTGGTATTGCCAAGTTCGAGGACTCAGGTGGGCAATGACGGAAAGCAGTGTAGCAGACACCCTATAACCTGGTCTGGTGTCTTCCGCCTGTGGAAGGTCCGTGTTGGGCTAGCAGCAGAGAGAAACACTATTCACAGAGAAGCTAACCCCAGGGATCTGCCCTTTTACAAAACAATGTTGGTCAAGGAGAAAGGAGAATTGATTTCTAGACAACCAGTGACATCTGGGTAATGTCAAAAAAAGTTTCTTTACCTTTCTATTCCAAAATTTCTGAACTCTACAATGAGAAGACCAGGCCCCTTCCTGCACCCCGCAATGTCTATGTATGCTCTTAGGGCAGTTTAAAGAACGCAAAAATGCTTTGTATGGTAAAGTACTATTTACGACTAAGCTATTTAACTAATCTTCACTGAAATTTTAACTGCTGCAGAAATTTCCTATTATTTGTGAATATCATGTCAGTATGGAAATGGTTAATTTATTTTTAAGGACACAGCTTGTTATATTTTTGACCTATTTTCAGTGGGTGGGAGATTTTAGTATGTATATATATTCAGTGTTAAAGTCATTAAATATTTTTAGTATATCATTATTGTATTTATTTAGATACATGGTAAAGGTGGTAGGCAAAATTCCAAGACGATCCTCAGGATTCCTGCCCCAGGTGTATAGATACCTCCTTCTAATTATTCAATTAAATTCTAATCCACCTGCTGGAATGAAAGGATTGTGCAGATACACAGCTTCTGAATCAGCTGACCTTAACATAAGGAGAGTGTCCTTGGTGGGCCTGACTTAATCAAGGGATAGGCAGGGCTCTTCTGGGTAAGAAAGATTTGAAGGGTGAGGGTAATTCAATATGTGGGAAGGTCTCTGGATGGGGGTGGGTACTGTGAGGGACCCCAAGATGACAGCCAGCAAGAAAATGGGGACCTCAGACCTCTCTCCACAAGGGTAGGAATTTGACCAACAAACTAAATTATCTTGGGATGGATGCTTCCTGAGTTGAGACTATAGACAAAAACACAGTCCTGTGCAGAGAGAATCCTGCCACTCAGTACCTGGACTTCTGAGCCACAAGACTGCAAGCCAATATGCAGATGCTGTTTTAAGCTCTAAATGTGTGATGATTTGTTAATGATAGAACATGTACCGTGAGCGTCAGTTTTCCAGAAATCCAAGGAATCTAGGTGTTGCTCCTGAATATGTAGCATGTTGTTCCCATAGATGCTTTTGTTCCTTGGTCTGTACGGAGCATGAACTCCTCTCGGATGTAAGAGCACAGAAGCAAGGATGCTTCATCTTCTCAACTTTAGCATTCAGAAATTTTCAAATAGAGAGGTAAAAAAACTTTGGGGTCATTACCCAGAAGTCAGCGATCGTCTAGAAATCAATTCTTTCTCTTTGATGAAAGTTTTTTGTAAGAGGGCAGATTTCTGGAGTTAGCTTCTACTACACTTAGAAATCACAGAGAAGTTACACAGATTATTATCCCTGAACACAGTTGTAAGGAAGTATGGAGGGTCCGTCTGTGGATTAACGGAGCTCTGTGGGCGCCTCCTCAGCCACCCATTCCTGCATATGAACTGGTGTCAGAGTGACTGAGAAACGTAAGACAGCTCGAAAGTGTTTAGAGGTTATTTTGATTCTCCAGGCAACATTAGGCTCGTCACACACATGACTATTGTTATCATTGATATTATTATTATTATTTTGCAAAGCTTCTCCCATTACCACACACCCCACCAGAGGCTGCCTTTGCTGCCGTTGATGAGTCCACACGGACACGTGACAATCCCCCAGAGTCCACAGCACACATTACGGTTCCCTCTTGGTGTTGCCCGTTCTGGGAGTTTTGACAAATGTACAACAACATATGTCCATCCGTATAGTGTCAGGCGGAGTATTTCAATTCTCTGAAAGTCCTCTGTGTTTCATCCATCCGTCCCTCCCTCTCCCCTAACTCCTGACATCCACTGATCGCTCTACCATCTCCACACTTTTGCTTTTTCCTGAAGGTCATACAGTTGAAACCACACAGTACGCAGCCTTTTCAGATTGGCTTCTTTCCCTTAGGAATGCACATTGGACAAACCATGAGAGACTGTGGACTCTGAGAAACAAACTGAGGGTTTTGGAGGGGAGGAGGCTCAGGGTTGAGGGAGCCTGGTGGTGGGTATTAAGGAGGGCATGGATTGCATGGAGCACTGGGTGTGGTGCATAAACAATGAATCCTGGAACACTGGAAAAATAAAATAACGTTAAAAAAGAAAAGGAATATGCATTGGAGTTTCCTCTATGACTTTTTGTGTTTGACAGGTCAATGCTTTTTAGCATCGATAATGTTCCGTTGCCTGGATGGACGATAGTTTATACGTTCACCTACTAAAGGACCTCATGGTTGCTTCCAAGTTTTGAAATTAGGAATTAAGTTGCTATAAATATCTGTGTACAGGTTTCATAAGATCATTTGGGTAAATATCAAAAAGTGTGATTGCTGTACCATATGGTACAAGTATGTTTAGTTTTATAGGAAACTGCCAAACTGTCCTCCAAGATGCCGGAACCACTTTGCATTCCCACCAGCAAGGAATGAGAGGCCCTGCCGCTCCATGTCCTTCCCAGCCTTGGGTGTTGTCAGTGGTCTGGGTTTGGGCCATTCTGGTAAGTGTGTAATGGCATCACACTGTGGTTTTAATTTGCATTTCCCTGAGGGCATATGGGGTGGAGCATCTCTTCACATGTGCATTTGCTGTCTGTAAATCCTTGTGAGGTGTCTGTACAGGTCTTTTGCCCATCTATTAACCGAGCGTTCATTTTTTTAATTGATGAATTTGTAGAGTTCTTCATATATTTTGGATAATAGTCCTTTATTAGATGTGTTTTTTTGAAAATATTTTGTGTTTTCATGCTTTTGACATGTGTTTCATAGAACAGAAGTTGTCAATTTTAATGAAGTGCACTTTACCAATTTATTTTTCCATCCATTTCTGAGACAGGTGCTTTCAAGTCTCCAGCGTGATGGTGGATTCCTCCGTTTCTCCTTGCAGCTCCATCAGCTCCGGCCTCCTGTGGTTTTGATGCTCTGTTGACAGGTGCATTCGGATTATCAGGTCTTCTTGGAGAACTGACCCTTTGTCATTATGCAATGCCCTTCCTTATACTTGATAACTTTCCTTACTTTGAAGTCTGTTCCATTGAAATGCATATAACCAGTCCTGCTTTTTAAGAATTAGTTTAGCATGGTGTATCTGTCTCCATCCATTTTCTTTTTTTTTTAAGATTTTATTTATTTGACACAGAGAGAGAGAGAGATATATCATAAGCAGGCAGAGAGGCAGGCAGAGAGAGGAGGAAGCAGGCTCCCTTCCCAGCAGAGAGCCCAATGCGGGACTTGATCCCAGGACCCTGAGATCATGACCTGAGCCAAAGGCAGAGGCTTAACCCACAGAGTCACCCAGGTGCCCGCCATACATTTTCTTCTTATGTGTCCTTCTATTTAAAGTGAATTTCTTGTATGTCACAGAGAGTTGGATCTCATTTTTGGATCCACTTTGACAATCTGTCTTTGAATGGGTGCATTCAGACTACTGGCATTCAAAGTGGTTACTGACGTGGTAGGATTAACATCTACCATATTCCTTAATGTCTTCTATTTGTTTTCCTTGTTCTTTGTTCCTGTTTTGCCTTCCATCCTTTCTCTGTCTTTTGTGATTGTACCTGAGCAGTTTACATGATTTCATTTTTTCCTTTCTTAGTATACAATTTATATATTTCCCCTGCTTTTAGTGGTTGTGCTAGACTTTGCAGTATGCATTTACAGCTGACCCAAGTCCACCTTTAAATACCGCTGACCACGTCACGGGTAGTGTGGGCATCTGATGATGACAGAATGAGCCTGATTTCTCCCTCCTTTCCCTGTGTCATTGCTGCCATTCATCTCCCTTCTACATGAGCATACAAATTCACATACATAATTGGTACATCGCTGCCATTATTTGTTAGATAATGAGAAATAGGAAAACAAAAGTTCCTTCTTTCTCTGGCACTCTCTGGGGGAATTTTTTCTGATGCTCACTGTGAAGACCTGGTAGAGCTCCAGGGGTTGGAAATGACAATACCCACAGCCCGTGGGACTGTGATTCCCTGAACCATCTCCCTGTGACCTCTGGCCACTTGCCAATCACAATTCAACCTGGCACTGCTTCTGTGAAGGTTCCCATGGGTGGCCCTCTTCTCAGATAAATTGTCATTCTGCGGATCCACTGCTCTGTCTCTAACTTTGAGCGTGATGATCTGCCCTGTGACCTCACCTCTCTGACAGATCTAGGAAGAGTTGTTGACTTTTCAGTATGTTCAGATTTTTGCTTGTTAGGACAGAGTGTTACTTCTAAGCTCTTAGCCTGACAGACTGGAAACTGGAAGGGCATCTTATTTTAAAAATAAAAGGAAAGCAAATGTTGATAATACAAACTGTGGAGAAAATCACCATGGTCTTTTGTCAATGGGCTCATTTCCCTCAACTGTTCTTGCTCCTTTCCTGGTACCTTTGTGTAGCTTAGTCTGAAATCTTTCAGTTAACTCAGCATCCTTGACCAGCAGTAATGACTGAAACACCACCTGGGTCAATATTTTGTCTTGCTTTTTGATAATTTGCAAGCCTGTGGGTGTGAATGGCTGTTTTTTTGTCTTTCTAAATTTAAGCTTTCAAGTAGAAACTTCATCCTGCAAGATCACAAGCATCTCTTTCCCTCACAACAGGAGTTGGAAGACACACTCAAGCCCAGCTGGCAGCAACAAGGAAACAGAGCAGAATCTGCTGCCGACTGGTTTCAGATAAAAACCTCCGGGGCCATTCCTGATGACTATAACTCCTGATTCTCAGAGTGGAAGCTGCCAACTACTCGGTGCCTTTGCTTGGACATGTGAATGTTTTGTATTGAAATCAGGGGATATATAACCGATTTGGTGATTGATGCTGATGTAGGGGACCTGCTTCCTTGACTAGTAATGCACCGTGACTCCAGTCAGCGAGAAGTCAGCCTCATGATGCCAGGATTCTGGGGAACAGCTGCTTACTCTATTTTACTATCCTTTCATGTATATCTTTACATATTTTATTTTTATTTATTAATTTTTAAAGATTTTATTTGTTTATTTGACAGGGAGAAGGAGAGAGAGAGTGCACAAGCCAGGGGAGGGGAGAAGCAGACTCGCTGATGAGCAGGGAGCCCAACACGGGGCTCGATTCCAGGACCCTGAGATCACGACTTGAGCTGAAGGCAGATGCTTAAACAACTGAGTCACCCGGATGCTCTATCTTTACCTATTTTCATTCATTTATTTATTATAACTAGATTTTTTACTTTTCTAAAACACAGACATGTCCATAGTAAAGAACTCACCAGATTAGAACTATAAAATGAAAATAAGAATCATTGATGTCACAGGAAAACCACAGTAACCATTTTAGTGAGTCTATTTCCAGGCATGGTTCTATATTTTTATAAACATTTTAGATTTTATGTTTGTTTGTTTGTTTATTTATTTATCTATGTATCTTTTAATATTTTATTTATTCATTTGCAAGAGAGAGACAGATTAGTGACAGAGATAATGATAAAGAGAAGAAGCAGGGAGGAGAGGGAGAAGCAGGTTCTCCACTGAGCAGGGACCCCGATGTGGCACTCTATCCCAGGTCCCTAGGATCATGACCTGAGCCAAAGGCAGACGCTCAACCAACTGAGCCACCCAGGAACCCCTGTATATTATTTTTTATAAATGGATTCAAGCTCTGTGGTCTGTTTTATAATCTAATTTCTCACTAAACAATATCAGGGAAAGTTTCCAGTTTCAACAAATACAGGAACTTGTTACTGATTTTAATAACAGCATTGGTGGGTACTTTGTTTTATTTCATATTGTTTTTTTATTAACATATAATGTATTAGTTGTTTCAGGGGTATAGGTCTGTGATTCATCAGTCTTACACAGTTCACAGTGCTCACCATAGCACATACCCTCCCCAGTGTCCATCACCCAGACACCCTCCCCTCATCCTGCCTCCACTCCAGCAACCCATGGTTTGTTTCCTGAGATTAAGAGTCTCTTATGGTTTATCTCCCTCTCTGGTTTCATCTTGTTTCATTTTTTTCCTCTCTTCCCCTATGATCTTCTGCCTTGTTTCTCAAATATCAGTGAGATAATATAATTGTCTTTCTCTGCTTGGCATTTTTTTTTTTTCCTTAGCATAAACCCTCTAGTTCTATCCATGTCATTGCAAATGGCAATATTTCATTTTTGATAGCTGCATAGTATTCATATACCACATCTTCTTTATCCATTCATCTGTTGATGGACATCTAGGTTCTTTCCATAGTTTGGCTATTGTGGATATTGCTGCTATAAATATTGAGGTTGCATGTGCTCCTTCAGATCACTGCATTTGCATTTTTAGGGTAAATACCCATTTTTTTGCAAATACCTATTTTCAACTTTTTGCAGAACCTCCATACTATTTTCCAGAGTGGCTGCACCAGCTTGCACTCCCACCAACAGTGTAGGAGGTTCCCCTTTCTCCACATCCTTGCCAACATCTGTCATGCCCTGACTTGTTATTTTTAGCCATTCTGACTGGTGTGAGGTGATATCTCATTGTGGTTTTGATTTGTATTTCCCTGATGCCCAGAGATGTGGAGCACTTTTTCATGTGTCTGTTGGCCATCTGGATGTCTTCTTTGCAGAAATGTCTGTTCATGTCTTCTGCCCATTTCTTGACTGGATTACTTATTCATTGGATGTTGAGTTTGATAAGTTCTTTATAGATTTGGGATACCAGCCCTTTATCTGAGATGTCGTTTGCAAATATATTCTCCCATTCTGTCAGTTGTCTTTAGGTTTTGTTGACTGTTTCCTTTGCGGTACAAAAGCTTTTTATCTTGTTGAAGTCCCAATAGTTCATTTTTGCCCTTGCTTCCTTTGCCCTTGGTGATGTGTCCAGGAAGAAGTTGCTGTGGCTGAGGTTGAGGAGGTTGCTGCCTGTGTTCTTCTCAACTATTTTGATAGACTCCTGTCTCACATTTAGGTCTTTCAGCCATTCTGAGTCTATTTTCTTGTGTGGTGTAGGAAGTGGTCCAGCCTCATTCTTCTGCATGTGGCTGTCCAATTTTCCCAACACCATTTGTTTGAGGAGACTGTCTTTTTTCCACTGGACATTTTTTTCCTGCTTTGTGGAAGCTTAGTTGACCATAGAGTTGAGGGCCCACTTCTGGAATCTCTATTCTGTTCTCTTGATCTATGTGTCTGTTTTTTTTTTTTTTTTTTAATTCATTTGACAGATGCAGATCACAGGTAGAGAGGCAGGCAGAGAGAGAGGAGGAAGCAGGCTCTCCACTGAGCAGAGAGCCCGATGCGGGGCTCGATCCCAGGACCCCGGGACCATGTCCTGAGCCGAAGGCAGAGGCTTTAACCTACTGAGCCACCCAGGCGCCCCTATGTGTCTGTTTTTGAGCCAGTACCATACTGTCTTGATGATTACAGCTTTGCAATAGAACTTGAAGTCTGAATTTTAATGCCATCAGATTTGGTTTATTTTTTCAATATTTGGGGACTTTCTTAGTTCCATATAAATTTTAGAATTATTTGTTACAGTTATATGAAAAAAGTTGACGGTATTTTGATAGGGATTGCATTGGATGTATAGATTGTTCTAGGTAGCATAGATATTTTAACAATATTTGTTCTTCTAATCCATGAGCATGGAATGTTTTTCCAATTCTTTGTGTCTTCCTCAATTTCTCTCATGAGTACTTTATAGTTTTCTGAGTACAGATCCTTTGCCTCTTTGGTTAGGTTTATTCCTAAGTATCTTATGGTTGTGGGTCCAATTATAAATTGAATTGACTCCTTAATTTCTCTTTCTTCTGTCTTGTTGTTGGTGAAGAGCAATGCAATTGACTTCTGTGCATTGATTTTATATCCTGACACTTTACTGAATTCCTGTCCAAGTTCTAGCAGATTTGGAATGGAGTCTTTTGGGTTTTCCACATAAAGTATCATATCACCTGCAAAGAGAAAGAGTTTGACTTCTTCTTTGCCGATTCAGATGCCTTTTATTTATTTATTTATTTTAATTGTCTGATTGCTGAAGCTAGGACTTCTAGTACTGTGTTGAATAGCAGTGGTGATAGTGGACATCCCTGCTGTGTTCCTGACCTTAGGGGAAAAGATCTCATTTTTTTCCCATTGAGAATGATATTTTCTGTGGGGTTTTCATAGATGGCTTTTATGATATTGAGGTGTGGATCCTCTATCCCTATACTGTGAAGAGTTTTAATCAAGAAAGGATGCTATGCTTTGTCAAATGCTTTTCCTGTATCTACTGAGAGTATCATATGGTTCTTCTTCTCTCTTTTATTAATCTATTGTATCACATTAATTTATTTGTGTCTGTTGAACCAAACTTGCAGCCTGTGAATAAACCCCACTTGGTCATGGTGAATATCCCTTTTAATGTACTATTGGATCCTACCAGCTAGTATTTTGGTGAGCATTTTCGCATTCGTGTTCATCAGGGATATTGGTTTGTAATTCTCTTTTTGAGGGGGTCTTTGTCTGATTTGGGGATCAAGTTAATGCTGTCCTCGTAAAATGAATTTGGAAGTTTTCCTTCCATTTCTATTTCTTGGAACATTTTCAGGAGAATATGTATTAATTCTTCTTTAAATGTTTGGTGGAATTCCCCTGGGAAGCTGTCTGGCCCTAGGCTTTTGTTTGTTGGGAGACTTTTGATGACTGCTTCAATCTTCTTACTAGTTACAGGCTGCTCAAGTTTTCTATTTCTTTCTGGTTCAGTTTTGGTAGTTTATATGTCTCCAGGTATACATCCATTTCTTCCACATTGTCTAATTTTTTGGCATATAGTTGTTCATAATATGTTCTTATAATTGTTTGTATTTCTTTGGTATTGGTTTGATCTCTCCTCTTTCATTCATGATTTTATTAATTTGTGTCCTTCCTCTTTTCTTTTTGATAAGTTTGGCCAGGGGGTTATCAATCTTATCAATTCTTTCAATAAACTAGCTCCTATCTTCTTTGATCTGTTCTACTATTCTTTTGGTTTCTATTTCATTGATTTCTGCTCTGAATTTTATTATTTCTCTTCTTCTGCTGGGCTTAGGCTTTATTTGCTGTTCTTTCTCCAGTTCCTTTAGGCATAGAGTTAGGTTGTGTATTTGAGACTTTCTTGTTTCTTGAGAAAGGCTTGTGTTGCTCTATATTTTCTTCTTAGGACTCTCTTTGTTGCATCCCAAAGATTTTTGAACAGTTGTGTTTTCATTTTCATTTGTTTCCACAAATTTTTAAATAATTCTTTAATTTCCTGGTTGACCCACTCATTCTTTAGTAGGATGCTCCTTAGCCTCCATGTATTTGAATTCTTTCCAACTTTCCTGTTATGATGGAGTTCGAGTTTTAAAGCACTGTGGAGGGAATGATCCCAGTCTTTTGGTACCTGTTGAGACCTGATTTGTTACCCAGGATGTGATTTATCCTGGAGAATGCTCCATGTACATTAGAGAAAAAATATGTATTCTTTGGCTTTGGGATGGAATGTTCTGAATAAATCTGTGATATATGTCTGGCCCAGTGTGTCATTTAAAGTCCTTATTTCCAGGACGCCTGGGTGGCTCAGTGGGTTAAGCCTCTGCCTTCAGCTCAGGTCACGATCTCAGGGTCCTGGAATCAAGCCCCACATCAGGGCTCTCTGCTCAGCAGGGAGCCTGCTTTCTCCCCCCTCTCAGCCTGCCTCTCTGCCTGCCTATGATCTGTCTCTCTCTCTCTCTCTGTCAAAGAAATAAATAAAATCTTTAAAAAAAGAAAAAAATAAAGTCCTTATTTCCTTGTTGATCTTTTGCTTAGATGATCTGTCCATTTCAGTGAGGGGGGTGTTCATGTCCCATATTATTTTTGTATTATTTTTGATGTGTTTCTTTGATTTTGTTATTAATTGGCTTATGTTATAATTGGCTGCTCCCATCTTAGGGGCATAAATATTTACAATTGATAGATTTTCTTGTTTGACAGACATTTTAAGTATGATATAGTGTCCTTCCTCATCTCCTATTATAGTCTTTTGTTTAAAATCTTATTTGTCTGATATAAGGATTGCCGCCCTAGCTTTTTTTTAATGTCCATTAACCTGGCAAATGATTTTCCACCCTCTCACTTTAAATCTAGAGGCATCTTTGGATCTAAAATGAGTCTCTTTCAGACAGCATATCAGTGGGTCTTGTTTTTTAATCCAATCTGTCTTTTGATTGGGGCTCATTTACATTCAGGGTGACTATTAGAAGATATGAATTTAGTGCCATTTCATTGCCTGTAAGATGACTGTTACTGTATATTGTCTCTGTTCCTTTGGGGTCTATGTTACTTTTAGACTCTCTCTTTTCTTATAGGACCCCTTTCAATATTTCTCGTAGGCCTGGTTTATTGATTGCAAATTTTTTTAGTTTCTTTTTCTTTCTTTCTTTTTTTTTTTTTTTTTTTTGTCCTGGAAGATATTTTATCTCTCCTTCTAATTTCAATGACAACCTAGCTGGATGTAGTACTCTTGGCTGCATATTTTTCCTTGTTTAGTGCTCTGAATATATCATGCCAGTCCTTTCTGGCCTGCCAGGTCTCTGTGGATAGGTCTTCTGCTATTCTAATGTTTCTACCATTGTAGGTTACAGACCTCTTGTCCTGAGCTGCTTTCAGGATTTTGTCTTTGTCTCTGAGACTTATAAATTTTACTATTAGACTATGGGGTGTTGACCTATTTTTGTTGATTTTGAGGGGGGGTTCTCTGTGTTTCCTGGACTTTGATGTCTATTTCCTTTCCCAAATTAGGGAAGTTCTCTGCTATAATTTGCTCCAATATACCTTTTTGTTCCTCTCTCTCTTTCTTCTCCTTCTTCTGGGATCCCAATTATTCTAATAGTGTTTCATCTTATGGTGTCACTTATCTCTTGAATTCTCCCCTCATGATCCAGTAGTTGTTTATCTCTCCTTTACTCAGCATCTTTATTCTCCATCATTTGGTTTTCTATATCACTAATTCTCTCTTTTGCCTCAATTATCCTAGTAGTTAGTCTCATTTTTTATTGTACTTCATTAGTAGCCTTTTTGATTTTGACTTGGTTAGATTTTAGTTCTTTTATTTCTACAGAAAGGGATTCTTTAGTATTTTCTATGCTTTTCTTTAATCATCATTACAAACTCTAGTTCCAATATCTTACTACTGTCTGTATTGATTAGGTCCCTGGCAGTTAGTACTGCCTCTTGTTCTTTTTGTGAGGTGAGTTTTTCCATTTTGTCATTTTGTCCAGAGAAGAATAGATGTATGAGAGAGAAAAAATGCTTAAAGGGTAAAAATGACTCCAGAAAAATATACACCAAACAAATCAGAAAAGACCCAAAATTGGCGGAAAGAAAAAGAAAAGAAGAGGAATATGAAGAATATGATCAGACAGGTGAATAGAACAGAGCCACACACAAGATTTTGGGTGTATTTTGATCTATTAGAAGAACCTGACTCCCAAAATTTTAAGGAAAACAATCATATATATATATATATATAT
>RCUC01083475.1:0-11735 GCA_003697995.1 Taxidea taxus jeffersonii
GCCTTGCCTTGATTTTAAATGAGGAGGCATAATAAGTTGTTGGGTTATTAAAGAATACACAAAAACAAAATAAAAATTTGGAACTTTTAACAAATCCTATTACCCCCAAGGTTGCAAAGTTAAGATGTTGTCTTTTATTGTAGCATATTACTACTGTTAAAATGACAACACTTTCAAAGGCAATTGTGTAGCTGGCTAATTAACTGCTGTGGGGAATTGACCTTTCACCAGTTATGCTGAGAATTAATATTGTGACATACAATTTTGCCCAAAAGAATATCAGTGTTAGAAATGATTTGTGAAAATATAACTTCAGTTGACTGACTTTATGAAAATACTGCTTCCAAATTCTACATATTATAGAAACAACATAAAGAATGATTCTTATTATAGGTGAAAGTGCCTAAAAGAGCAAGAAGGTACAAATATTAGAATGTTATCAAAATGTGTCTGGAAAAGAAATGTACTGTAAAAGTTTTCCATATCTGGTCCCAAAAATGGATGTTTGAGGCAGGTTAAGCAAACCTTATATACAATAAAGTCATTCTAAAAAGGAGGATGATAACAAAAAACTTGAAAATACCTGAAAGCCATGTGTCATTATGGTTAAGAACTTAATCTTAAAGTAAGAAGTAAGATTTGTAACTGATTAGAAAATATAGCGCTAAGATTCGTGGCAGCCAAAAAAGAGAAGGAAAGCATTTGCTCAGGGGAGACAATTTTGTTCGACATTAAACTCTAAATTTACAGAAGTTTCTTTAGATAAAGAACATTTAACTAGGAACTGAGCAATGAACTAAAAGTAACAGTTTTATAAAAGATAGAGAAACTAGATTCATGTAGTGGAGTTTTATTGAAATTTGTGAGAGAAAAAGAAATCCAAGAAAATGCTAAAATCATAGTTCTGTTAAGAGTTTCTACCTGGCTTTAAAATAATGCAGTCTGCAGGTGTTGTTTCTGGTATCCTAATTGGTAAAAGGGGGTAAAAAATGTCCCATACAAGAGCTCGCTGCTCAATGTCTGAAACAAAATCTTCATGGAATATTTAGTAAGCAAAGGATATCTATATCTGGGACTCAGTATCACTGATCAAAGCAAGATGCTGATTTTATTTAGGGTTTTGTGAAACAGAGAGATCAGAATAGGTGGACTTTGGGAAGTAGGATTGATTAAGAGTTAGTTGATCTTTAGTAGTTATGGAAGTGTCTCTAAAAGTAGAAGTGTCTCAAGCTGTAGAATTGCCTCTAAACTCAACCACAATGAGGCTATGTTGATTAGCTGACCTTCAGCCACATGCTGATGTCACAAACTGGACATTTCTCAGAAGTGCAGTTATAAAAGCAAGTTATCAGGGATTAATGAAGATGGATTACAGCCAAATAACTTTCTTGATTTGGGAGTGTAAAGGTTTATATTCGTAGAGCAGAGAATCTAGAAATGGGCTATTACCTCTCTCCCCACTGTTGCCTCAGCTAAAATTTTTAAGGAGCTCATTAGTAGTCAGTTGGGGTTTTGGTTCTGAGTCCCTGAATAACAAATGTCTTGATTACAGGAACTCAACATTGTTGTGGAGACCAACCATGTGGGTAATAAAGTTAGCATATTGTTATAATAAGTGGGGAACTTACATTGCTTTCCATATACCAGCAATGAACAACAGGAACTTGAAGTTAAAAACACAATACCATTTGCCCTAGAACCAGATAATAATAATAATAATAATGAATCTTACTCATAAATAAAAACAAAGTATAAGATCTATACAAGGAAAACTACAAAACTAATGAAAGAAATTAAAGAAAGTCTACACCAGTGGAGACAAATTCCACTTTCATGTGCAGGAAAATTCAATATAGTTAGAATTTCAGATCATTCCAGCTTGATCTGTGTAGACAACATAAACCCATTCAAAATCCCAGCAAGTCATCCTGTAGATGTTGACAAAGAGATTCTAATGCTTATGGAAAGACAAAGACCCAGAATAGCCAACACAATATTGAAAAAGTGGAAAAAGTCAGATGACTGATACCACCCAACTTTAAGACTTACTTTAAAGATACATTAATCAAGACAGTATAGTATTGACAAAAGAATATATAAATAGATCAATGGAACAGAATAAACAGCCCAGGAGCAGACCCACACAAATGTAGTCAAGCTGATCTTTGACAAATAAGCAAAGGTAATTCAACAGAGGAAGAATAATGTTTTCAACAACTGGTGCTGGAACAACATGATATTTAAATGCAAGAACAAAAACCAAAAGAAAGAAAAAAAAAACCAACCCATGAGTTTAGAGATAGATCCTCCAAAAAAAAGCACTTTAACATGGATCAGAGACTTAAATATAAAGGGCAAAACTATAAAATTCCTCAAGGACAATATAAGAGAATATCCAGGTAACTCTAGGTCTGGCAGTGAGTTTTTTGATACATAACAAAGGCATTATCCACAAAAAAATATTAAGTTGGACTTTATTAAAATCACAAACTTTTACTCTGTGAAAAACACTGCTAAAAGAATTAAAATACAAGTAACAGACTGGGAGAAAATATGTGCAAAACACATCAGGTAAATAACTTGTATCCAAAATATATAAAGGACTTTTAAAATTCAATAATAAGTGTTTTTAGTTTTTTTTGAGTTAGTAGTAAGTAGTAGAATTAATGATTCATACAATATTTCTATTATGGAAACAACTCAATTTTTTAAAATAAGCCAAAGATATGAAGACACCCCACCAAAGAACATATATCAATACCAAATAAGCATATGATAAGACATTCATCATAAGTCACTAGGGAAATGTAAATTAAAACCATAATGAGATGCCAACATATAACTATTAGAATTGTTAAAATCCAAAACAATGACATCAAAGTTGCTGAAGTTGTGGAGCAACAGGAACTCTCATCTATTGGTGTCCATGGAAAAGTCCCACACAGTCATATCCTCTCTAGCAAGGGTTGCAACACTTCAGAATTTACTCTTCTTATCATACTAAACATACTCTTATCATAAGAGATAGCAATCACAATCCTTGATATTTACTCAGATGAGTTGAAAACATCTACCAACACAAAAACCTCACAGAGATATTTATATCAACTTTATTTATAATAACTGAAACTTGGAAGCAACCAAGATGTACTTAGTAGGCAAATGGATAAACTGAGTACATTAATATAGAGAATGTTAGTCAGCAATAAAAAGAAATGAGCTCTCAAACCACAAAAAGACAGTAAGAAGGAATCTTAAATGCAAATTGCTAAGCCAAAGATGACAGTCTGTAAAGGTGACATATTGTATGATTCTAACTATAAAGCATTCAGGAAAATATCAGTCTATGGAGAAGTCAAAGATCAGTGGTGGCCAGGGACTTGGGGGAAGGAAGAAGAGGGATGAATAGTTGGAGCACAATAAATTTTTAGGACAGTGAAATTATTCTTTATGATACTGTAAATGGTAGACACATGATATTTAAATGCATGAATTTTATACACATTTATAAAAATCTATCTAACTACAACATAAAGAGTAAACCCTAAAATAAATTATGGACTTTTATATTAGCCCATCATTTATAACAAATGCAACACACTATTGCAAGATATTAATAATAAGAGAAACCAGGGAGGGAGGCAGTATTTGGTAACTCTCTGTACTTTCTACTCAATATTTTTAAAATCTAAAATTGCTCTAAAAATGAAGTCTATTAATTAAAAAAGACATGAAAATTCTGTCTTGATTTCTTGCCCAGAGGAAAGTCATTCTACCCCTGAAAGGAAATAAGCTACATAAGTCAAAGAGTCAATGAGTAAAACAGAGCTCTTCTCAGGAGGCAGATTTAAATTTGTTCATGTGGTCAAAACTGCATAACTGAAGCCCCAAAATTATATTTTTAAAACTTAATAGGCCTCTGAGAATAAATGGCTTACTTTTGGTTCTCCCAACACCTTTAGCCTATCTACAAACTGCCTCATCAGAGTGCCTTACATCTACACTCCTAGCACTGGGTAGCGGTGTGAGTTGAAGAGAAAGGCAGATCTCATAAAACAATCACAGTTGAAGCATCCTTGGGTATGTGTATTGAGGAAATATGGAAAAGCAGAGACAAGGCTAAGATCAGTGGGACAGAATAAACGGCCCAGGAGCAGACCCACATAAATATAGTCAAGATGATCTTTGACAAGGACCTTTAACAAGCACCTACTATGTGGCATGTCATTTCATCTCTCCAATGTATATTTCTGATATTTTATAAACAGTTGCCAAATGGAGTTACACAAACATTTGTAATTGAACCAGGTCAGAATCATTGTAGCGATTCCCTTTGAAAGTTAGGGAAGTATTAAAACAAAAGGACAAACACTTCAGAACATTATAGACTAATTCCTTAACAGATTATGTTAATGATATTGCCCACAGCTGTTTCAGTGGAATAGTTTTTGGCAATGGTGCTAGCACCCTACAAAGTAAAAATAACAAAAAAACACAAAAAACTGAAATGTACAAACCCATTAAAGTTTCAGAAAGGCACTGGAAGGCTTTCATATTTCATAGACTGTGTGATGCAAAATTTGATTAGTTTAGCACTAAATTATTCATATTCTATATAATTCTTCACTGAAACACCAAAAGCGCACCTTGGATAAATTTCAATGAGCATTTTCTAATTTTAAAAAGATTATCAAAGGCACTTCAAGTGTACATTGTGCTAATAAGATGCCACCATAGGGCACCTTAACCAATAAAGCTCTGGAGACGATGTTTTTTAATAATCAAGAAAGTGACTTTAAGTCAAATAAACAATAATTTTTATGAATCAGGAAAAGTCACTTTGGCATGGTTTATGTGCCTCAGGCTCAGAGATGTTTATAAGATGCATCTGTGCCTAATCGTACCTTACATAATTACACACATTGTTACAGGCTCTATCAATAAGACAAAACTGGGATGTTTCCAGGATTCTTACCCTTTTTTCCCTGAGCAGGTACACCTCCCCCATCACCTCCCATGAATTCTCCAGCTCCTTAAATACAAGCATTTAGGTGTGACCATATTACCGAGTTCTAGACATAGGAATAAATGTCAATGGAAATATATGCCACCGCAAGACCTGACCCTAAGACATCTCACAGCAGTTCCCCTCTGATTTTTTCCCCTATGGCTGGCTGAAATACAGACAGCATATTTCAACCCTGTAGAGACCTTGGAAGCTACATATTAAAGATGCCTAAACCCCCATTAACCAGGTCCCTGGACAGCGACATGGAGGAAGACTACCATGTCAACCCCAGCAAAACAGTACACTTAGCAAGAAATAAATCTCTTTTGGCTTGAGCCACTGTCATAGATTGGGATCTATTTGTGACAGCAATTAGCCTAATCTAACTAACACACTGGCCAACATGTGGAGGACCTAAATTTAGTCATGCCCACTTGCGTTTGGTGTTCTTAGAGCTTGATTCCTTAGAGAGCATACTCACAAAGCTAAAATATCTCTAGCTACTTGAGATAGTTCTCCCCTAAGCTTTGCAAGTAGAGGAAACCTGGATTTTTGCACTGTCAAGTCTAAATGCTCCCTGCACACCTCCTCCTCAATATCTTCCCCACTTTTTCTGTCCAACTACAGACCAACTCTCTTCATCCCCATTTCCAATTTAAGCCTTTTTCTTCTGCTGCTATAATTTCATTATAACCAGCAATGTTTTATTGATATGGTTCTTCTTACCTGGTATTCTGAAATGTATTGCATTTGCCTCATTTAACCTGAACAACTGGTAATGTTTTATGATATACTTCTCATCACTTTTGAGCTTATCTAAAGAAAAAGAGGACATTTTGTTCTCTCCGAGTATGTCCCTGGGTTCAACTGTATACACAGAAACAGTGCACAGAGTACAGCTACACTGACAGGAGGAAGGAAGAGTTGGGAGGGTTGGACAGGGAATCCGGCTGGCTCACTAGAATGACCAGTTAGCATCCCCAGGTGAGTGATACTACCATGGTTCTTCTGCGATCATACATTAAATATGATGAGCTAGGTTTAATCCAATAAAAATTTATTTTTATAAACTTTATAAACTTTATTGTTATGAAACACCTGCTACATGCTGAAAATTGACAGTTAAAGCAGATATCAAAAAGCAGAAGGCAAAATACTTTCCCACTACAGGCTTGTGGCCTAGTGAGAGACACAAGTCATACACAAAAACATTTACATTACAGGACAGTAAATGATTAGGTGCCAAAATAGATTGTGTAGACAATACAGGCCTCAGTTGGGTCAGAGATGAAGAGATCACTGTGAAGTGCATCTGTCAAAACACACTTCAAGAAGCCATAGGAAAGGGGCACCTGGGTGGGTTAAGCCTCTACCTTTGGTTCAGGTCATGATCTTAGGGTCTTGGGATCGAACCCTGCATTGGACTCTCTGCTCAGTGGGGAGCCTGCTTCCCCTTCTCTCTCTGCTTGCCTCTCTGCCTACTTGTGATATCTCTATCTCTCTGTCAAATAAATAAATAAAATCTTAAAAAAAAAAAAGAAGCCATAGGAAAAGGACAAATACTGAACCAGATCTGATTCAATTTTTCCTGTACCCTACACAGTTTATTTTTGCCTTCACTCTACACAACAGCATGCATAATTATATCAAGCGCCAGGAACTAGAAAAGCCTCCCCTCTGTTGACAGGTATAGTTTATGTGGAAAGGAGAATGTCACAGATTCAAAGGGTATGCGCTCTAGCTGGCTCTTGTCTTCATTATGAGTTATCCCTTGGGCAAAGCTATAAAAAAGCACATCACTTACATATCTGAAACATAATGAAATGGCATGTTTTTAAAAGGTCAGGATGCCAGAATGCACATAACTATTGTGTTAAATTCACTTCTAAAAACGAGTGACCTTAAATTCTTTGCAGAAAATCATAATTAAATGCTACATAGAATGACATTACTGAGCCTCTGAAAAATGTTATGAAAAATTTCATTCTAACGAAATCACAGAGGTCTGAGGTAGTGTATCTTGTTTCAAGTATCTTCAATTCTTAAAAAATTTCCTTTCCGGTTATAAAGTCTGACTTAGCACAATGTTTTAGATCGATAACAGCTCAAAGCTAAATATAAGGATTTGGGTGGAATTATAGGAATTACAGTACTTAGCTCACAGCTACTCATCTATTTTGGCTCTACTAAATTGTCTACATTTGACTTAGAATGTATTTCATTCAGATGACTGCTTCTTAACTCTAAGCTCTTTCCAAGGGAACCCAAGTTCTCCTGTATAACTTCTCAAAAGGCAAAAAAATGATGTGTGGAATGCTATTAAGATATTCAGTTTAGAAAAAAAAAAAGATATTCAGTTTAGGAAATAGGTTGTCAAACCCAAAGATTGGAGGTTGACCTCCTCAATACTTTATCAAAAAATGGATTATCAAAAAATAAAGAACAATCATTATTTTTGACAGTTTCAGATTTTAAGTCAATCCATCATAATTTGGTTATTATTATTATTGGCATTATTTTTTACATTTTAATTCCAATGTAGTTAACATACAGTGTTATATAAGTTTTAGGTATGCAATACAATGATTCCATATATTCCTCAAAGGATTGGTGTAATATTTTTAATGTAAAAATGATTTAGTTCTCCATTTAGAATTAAATTGTATCTGCCACATCTCTACTAATATCTACAGTGTCTCACTCCTTTGCTCTTTTAATAGTATGCACATCCTAACAAACTCCTAATTCAAGAGTCATTTCAAAGTACGACCTCTTTGGGGAGGTCCCTAAAGACTAAAGAAACCATTCTAAACTCTGTAGTCAACTGATATTTTGCATATTCCTTCATTTGAACAAATAATATTGCTTTATGTTTGTGCATTTTTTCACTAGACTTCCTTGAAAAAAGTATTTTTTCTTATTCCCTTTTCCTTTCCAGTACCCATTAAATAGTAAGTATAGAGCAGGAACTGAATACATATTTTTAAAGAAATGTATAAATGAGTGAAACTAAATTCTTAAATTACCTCTGCCCTTAGTCACAATCAATGTATTTAGCATCCTTTCCAGCCACAGCAGTCTGGAGGAAAAATGGATTAGAAAATTTTACATTCATGAATTCAATTATTTATTTTTCCACCCACCCATTTAGTAAATGCATTTTAGTGCCCAACATATGCCAAGCAGTATCATAGGAGCTAAAGAAAAAGTCTTGGGTTTTGATGTTTAAGTTTGTTTCTGAATTGTTTCATATATTTAAATATTTGCAAAGTATGTCACTGTCAAGTAGTCAAGCAGTACCAAAGCGATGTTTTGGTTGCAGCTGCATGGCTGGCTTGTCATACTTCCACAAATTCCTTCAGTAAGGAAACAAGGAGTCCAAATGGAATTAGACAATTTATTACTTTCAGCAATAGTACCATCTTGCCATTGATCCCAATCCCCAGTCTGTACATGGTGATGTGATTAGAGCTGGGTATTTCCTGCACACACACTGGGAATGCATTACAGGAAGGAAATCCTTGGATCTGGAGACTCTGATCTATAAGGACTATTGGAAAATCTGCCCACAATCCCCTCTGGAAAGAGGGGTTGTCTCTATTACCCTGGAATATAAGCAAATATCTCTGGGGAAAGGAGGAAGGTGTCGCCATCTTTAATGTGGGCAATATAAATAAATTTGTGCCAGAGTCACTGGCTCCATCTTTCCAAGACATCTGTATATACAAACATCTCTGAAAAATAGGTGTGGAGATTTTTGGTTGATAATGCCTAGACATGTAGAAATCTGAGATTTATAGAGGAGTATCTTCCAAATTTATGGCATTTTATAATTATATATATTTTTAAGTAACATTGTTATATATATCTTTTAAACATTGATATATATATCTTTTAAATTTATCTAATGTATAATCTAAATAGTGCAAATATGATACCTACTGTCATCCATTTAAAAATTATACAAACTCGGGACACCTGGGTGGCTCAGTTGGTTAAGCGGCTGCCTTCGGCTCAGGTCATTATTCCAGCATCCTGGAATCGAGTCCCACATCAGGCTCCTTGCTTGGCAGGGAGCCTGCTTCTCCCTCTGCCTCTCTGCCTGTGCTCGCTCTCTCTCTCTCTAACTAATAAAAATTAATTAATTAATTAATTAATTAATTAAAATTAAAATTAAAAAAAATTATACAAACTCTTATAGCAGAGATTTTATTATTCTCCTCCTTGATTTCATTTTTTCATTCCATTTCCAACACAAAACTTACCCATTATAACTTTAAACCTGAAAATATTTTATTAATGATTCTATCATGCTTATTTGTAACTGAAATTTATTTGGTTAGATACTATGGCCATAATATTCTAAGGGTTAAAAATACTCTGAAATTATCATTGTAATTATACTACTACTATATGATTATAATAAAATTCTTAATAAACATTAATACAAATAAAGGTAAAATTATATTGGACATGCACTTTTGAAGAGATGAATGAAACTTTAACAATTAATCCATGTATCCATATAGTGAGTATCATCCATTGTTAGATAAGGCATGTTCAAGACCAGTTCTATTCTGATATTTCTATATCTCATAAGTATATAAAATCTTACATATATAAAAATTAAACTAAATAGAAAGAGTTGTAAGCTGGGGCACCTGGGTGAAACAGAGAGTTAAGCCTCTGCCTTCTGCTCAGGTCATGGGCTCAGGGTTCTGGGATTGGGCCCCACATCAGGCTCTCTGCTCAGTGGGGAGCCTGCTTCCCCCTCTCTCTGTGCCTGCCTCTCTGCCTACTTGTGATCTCTCTTTCCCTGTCAAATAAATAAATAAATAAAAATCTAAGAAAAAAAAGAAAGAAAGAAAGAGTTGCAAGCTGGAAACCACATAATGAATTTTTTTTTAAAGGAGAGGAAGCCAAGGGAAGATGAAGATTTTTTTTAAAGATTTTATTTATTTATTATTTTAGAGAAAGAATGAGAGAGAGAGAGAGACAGCACGAGAGAGGGTAAGGGTCAGAGGGAGAAGCAGACTCCCTGCAGAGCAGGGAGCCTGATGTGGGACTCGATCCCAGGACTCTGGGATCATGACCCGAGCTGAAGGCAGTCACTTAACCAACTGAGCCACCCAGGTGGCCCCCACATAATGATTTTACAAACAGTTTTAATGATCTATGTGCTTACAAGTATTTAAGTAATTTAAAAGAAAAAAATTAGAAACCACACGACTTACAAAAGGTTTGCTACATAACCATCCAAAATGTTTTTTTCATTTAAATGTATTTTTTATTTTATTTTTATTTTTTTTTATTTCTTTTCAGTGTTCCAGAATTCATTGTTTATGCACCACACCCAGTGCTCCATGCAATACGTGCCCTCCATAATACCCACCACCAGACTCACCCAACCTCCCAGCCCGCGCCCCTCCAAAACCCTCAGATTGTTTTCCAGAGTCCACAGTCTCTCATGGTTCATCTCCCTCTCCAATTTCCCCCAACTCCCTTCTCCTCTCCATCTCCCCATGTCCTCTGTGTTATTCCTTATGCTCCACAAATAAGTGAAACCATATGATAATTGACTCTCTCTGCTTGACTTATTTCACTCAGCATAATCTCTTCCAGTCCCATCCATATTGATACAAAATGGTTTTAATGATTTATCAGCTCACAATTATTTAAAAGAAAAAAAATGGAAACTATATGACTTGCAAAAGGATTTGTTACATATTCATTTAATTTTCAAAATATAACTGTGTAACAAAGGATTAACTCAGCATATCTAAATTGGCTAAATCCTTAATAATTCAAAGGAAGGTTTGTCCCTTCCCCTGCTCCCAGAAGGTAACCTCTTTTCCCATGGAATATCCTGCCTGGTAAGAGTGTTTTTGTTCACCTGGGAAATGTGGGCCACTCTAGATAGTCTATACTAACAATACTACTTATGTTGTGGACCTTGAATTATTCAATACCAACTTGACCCCTTAATGGGGCTGGATACTAAGATCAGGCAGGCAGGCAGCCTTGCCTGCATAACTAATCCCCAATAAAAACCCTGCACACAAAGCCTTCGGTGAACATTCCATGGCAATGCTCCATAAGTGTTATCACTCATCATTACTGGAAAGACAGAATTCTACAGTATAACACATATCTCAGTAACATTTAACAAGCAACTGTTAATCATACCTACTACTCCTCACTTTGAGATACTATAGTCATGAAATCTAAAGTTAGACAAAATTGTGTTTTAAAACACCCCTATAAAACAAGACCTTGCACAATGGACTTTTCTTCCTTAAATAAATATCAAAGTATGCATGCCAAATTTTATTTTTCTAGATGTCTCACAGTACCCTAAAAATGTGACAGATGAACAGACAAATTGATTCTAGAATATTAGCATATGGACATCAAAAAGAAGGAAATTAATCTCAATTAAACAGGGAACATAGCATTTTAGAAACATTTGGTGATAGATATCTACCTAAGTAGATATGTTTTTTAAAGTATATACTACATTATGGACCTAGGAAGTAGTAAACCACTGACTTAACACAAGTTGTTGTAATAATTATTATGGTTAAGTACATTATGTACAACAGAACTCACAATATAATCCCACAACCAGCTTGGTTAATTAAAATCACATAAGTAATCAAAAAATAAATGAGTATTTAGGAAATAAACAAGAAAAGTAGTTGAGTGGTATGAGTAGATTTGTGCACAG
>RCUC01083481.1:0-10605 GCA_003697995.1 Taxidea taxus jeffersonii
GGCGTGAAGAGTTAAAGTCCCGACTGCAGCCTCAACCAGCAGGGGACAGGGAGTCCGTGGGAACGTGCCCAACTGCTCCCCTTGTCTGGCTGAGAAAAGTCTAGAGTGCATGTTTTCTCCGACTCCCAGGGTAGTGGGAGTAGCTCCCTCACTGCTCTGTCTTACTGACATCTCCTTTTCCATCCTATTTCCTCACCCTCTAGTGGTTTTTCCTAGGATCACCTTCAAAATAAGTGAATGCTGTGCAAACCCTCATCTTAGGGCCTGGGAGCTGGTGACCCAAACCAGGACAGTGGGGGATACCTGGGCCAGACCCTGGGGTCTCTGACCTCAGGGACTGTGGAAGGACGAGGAACTTGGGCACTCCCCGGCAGGGGGCATGGAGCACTTAGGGGTAATCTTTTAGTCTGTGGATGGTGGGGAGCCAGGGGTCTCCAGAGAGGGGCCGGGCAGGAGGGCACAGGGTAGGAGGCGCCTGGGAGCGGCGATATACCGACCGGTTTGGAAGCCTTCCAGGGGTTCACCAACCAGGACAGCTGTGCTAGGGGCCGGGTATCGATTTCCGGGGCCAAGGGGAGGAGGCTTGCCCTGCTCAGGAGAGACGGCGCCCCCCAACCTGGGATGCCTCTGAAGGTCGGGAGTGGGATGGTCCAGCAGGCGCGGGCTCTGGCTCGGAGGGAGCAGGTCTGGAGTTCTTTTCACTTACTCACCTTATAGCTCCTCTTGGGCACAAACCCTAAGCAGTGGTGAGCCATGAAGACAAGGTTGAGGAGGAAGTAGAGGAAGGAGAAGCAGCTATGCAACCACAGGACTTTACTCCTGCCAGGAACAAGACACAGGAGGTGTGAGACCACCCTCTCCCACCCAGGCAGTCGCCCCTGGGCCACCCTCAGACACTCGGGCTCCTTAGAAGGGGGAGCGGCCATGGTAAGAAGGGGGAGACCCACACCAGCTACTGCAGGCTAACACTGACTGAGAGTTTACTACATGCCAGACCCAGGGGGGGACGAGATGCTTTCTGTACATTTTCTCACCAGATTCTCACACCATGTGAGGGTGCTACCGTGACTATCTCTATTTTATCCATGGGGAAATGAGGGTCAGAGGCAGAGGTCACTCCCAGCTGTGGCAGCACTGGGAGGTGAGCAGCGGATGCCCGGGACTTCTCACTGCCATATAGGGCTGCCAGTGGCTCCAGCTCACGCCCCCAAAGCTGCCTGACAGCCCAACAGAGGGGACATCTGTCCTCGGTGGTGAGGGATGGGGCATCCTGCTCGGGCCTGTGGGAGGAGGGCCCAGCGGATTCACTCTGCCTCTCTCTTGGGATAAGAAAACTGGTGGCACCAGGACTTTGGGCTCGTATGATGCTATCCCAAGGCATGTGGCCAAGAGGACTGCTCAGAAATAGGGCCCACCTTATTTGGTGCGGTTTGAGAAGAGAAAAGCTGCCTTGTTTCACAATCTCTCCTCGCCACTTGACATTTCACCAGATATTCCCTATCTAGCTAGGTGTCTCAGTCCTCTGTGTTCCCAGAGGCGGTGAGTTTCTACAGTTTCTAAGGAAACATTCCAGCTCTCTGCCAATATGGCTTTATGGATGTTGAAGGGTCTTTCCTGCCCTACTGAAACATCTTCTCAGGAACGTAGGCACCTTATGCCCATGGCTGGCCTGGGAGACGCTGGTGAGGAAGAGGCCAGAGCCCCATTCTGCTGATTTTGGAGTTTGATGGATTGGAGGGGGCAAGGGGCAGAGGGGCTGGGGTGGGGCCAAGGACGTGTGGACCCCCACTCACACCTGCTGGACCTGCCCCTTTAGCTTTGTCAGGAAGTCGGTCATGTGTGGCCAAGACCCCCAGGTGACCTCTTTCCTCAGGGTGGACTGGCAGGGCCACATCTGGCTCAGCACACATTGGTTGAGCCACTGGTTGGGTTGGTTGCTGTTGAAATCCATGAATCATGTCCAACACTTTTTCCTCCCCTGCCTCCCTCCAGACTAGGAGTGAAGCTCAGGGTGGATGTGCTGGCCCCAGAGCCAGGGTCAGCTGACACATAATATAGGAGGGGCATAAAGCCAGGTCAGGTGGGTCCTCAGTCCCCGCCCTCTCGTATGGGAATCAGGTCTATCCTTTATTCATTATATGAGGGATGGCATACACTATTTTGTGGGCAGGAAATAATATCTTAAGCCTCTGCTTGCTACAGGGTCCTTGACACTTGGACACTGGACATAGGAAACAAACAGGACCATCTTTGCAAGTCTTCAGGAGTGGCCAGTTAGGGTAGTTCTACCTATTTCAGATGTGGGGACACTGAGGCACCAAGAGGATACAACATCTGCCCCCCCCCCCCCGCCATGCCACAGTACATGAGTCCCAAGGAGACCAGGCCTTTCTTAGTAGCAAAGCAGTCCCCACAGTTTTGACCCACACATCGGACCTTCTCTCCCCACCAGTGCCCCACAGTAGACCAGGAGGGAAGAGGATCAGGTACCTACTCTATGGAGACATTGACAATGGTGGTCCGACCAAAGTGGCTGTTCCAATCTGGAAGAGAAGAAAGTGGCTGACCTCAAGGCCAGTTCCTCGACGGAGTGAGTTGAGGGGGCCGCTTGAATTCAAGGCTCCTGAATGAATGCCTGGGGTCTGGAGATGCTTGCCTATGTCCTGCCCTTCATTCTCATTCCCCAGAACTTGTCCCCAAATCCCAACAAGACCAGCAGAGTCCCCTTCTCCCTGGGACTCCTGGTTGGGGCTCTACGACCGTGATGTGAGACCACATCTTCGTGTGGCATCCCCAGTGTCCAAGTGGAGTGTGATAGACACCAGTAACTGCTTATTGAAGGAGCCCAGGGCCCCACCATGAGTGGAGGACGAAACCAGCAAGGCTATTACCAATGGCAACCATCACGACAAGAATGCCACGTTGCCTCATTGTGACAGAGTAAATCCTCCTGGCAAAGTGTATTAGCTTGGCGGTTTAGACATCTCTGGGTATTAGGAAGCGTGTCCAGAAATCCTGCATTAATATAACAGATACGTAATATACAAAATAGCATCGCCAACACACTGGCTCTTAGGAAGAGAGTTGGGAAAGGCAGAGGTTGCTGACTCCGGAAGCCGCATCTGGGGGCACAGACATTGCGGGCTACCTTGAAGTGCCTGAAGCCTAGCTCTGGCTGGAGAAACAGCCCTCAGAGGAACCAGGGCGCCACTGGCAGCCACCTGGGCATTCTGGGGCCTAAGCGACACCACGTCGTTCCACAGCTTCCAGCTCTGTCCCTCCTCATAGGTTAAGTGAAATACTGGCTGTTAGTCCCCAAGCACTCATACATGCCAGGCACCGGACACGCATTGTCTCCCAATCCCCCCGACAGCTGAGGACCCAGCACCCGGGGAGACTGATCTGCTGAATAGAAGATGAAACGATTTGCTAGTTTGGGCGAAAGTATTTTCTGGGAAGCCGAAGTAGGTCAAAGTGGGGGAATCAAGTCTGTCTTTGAAGCCCAAGCCCGCAATGCCAGTCTGTCCAAGGGACCTGCCCATTTATAACACGTGTAGCGAGACTTCCTAGGAGACCAACTTGGCACTTCCAGTGCTACGTTTGTCACCGCGGGGGCAGGGCAGAGATCAAGGTCGGGGATCTCTGCCATAGGTCACATGCCATCCAAAGGCCTAGCAGGCACCTCGCCAGGTGTCACGTGGGGCTGCCACTAAGCCTTCAGTTCCAGGCTGAATTCCCACCTGCTGTGCCGGGTCCTGAGCCAACCTCGGGACCACGGACATCTCATCTCCAGTCTCCACGTGGGAGAACTGACGTTTGGGGGCGCCTCAGGTCACATAACTAATTTTGAGACGCGGAATTCAGTTTTGGATTTCTAGACTACCGAGACCCAAGCTCTGTCCTGCCTTCCAGGCTGTCCCCCTGCTCCCGTGGCCCTGGGCTCACTGAGCTCCACCTACCCAGAACGGTGCCGGTATAGTTGATGGGCAGGATGATACCCAAGGACGGGATGCAGAGGATAAGCATGAAGATGATGAGGTGGTACTGGAACATGATGTAGATGCGGGCGTCGTCTCCGCACTTGCTGATCAGGTCCTCGTTCCTGGAAGACACACAGACAAGGACATTCCTCAGGCACCGGGGCGGCCACGGCATACGCTGGAGGGAGGTAGAGGAGGAGGAGATTATCACCCTACTCCTAAGTTTTTATTTTTATTTATCTATTTTTTTTTTTAGAAAGATCAGCCTTTATCTCAAAGCCTCTGTCACGTCTGAAATGGATTTCCCAGGCATATCCAGGGCAGAAGCTGTTACACACGCACATGCACACACACACACGGGAGTCCAGAAGCACTTCTGAAATCAAGCAGTCATTCCCTCTCTTCTTGCTTCTTCATACTGGCTGAGTGCTCGCTAATATGCAGGCACCAGACAAACCAGTAGTGATATGGAAATGCATCTGATTTTTTTTTTTTAAAGAGGTTTCTTTTAATTTGTAAGTTAAAAAGGAATTCTTACGGGGCCACCATGAGCTATCACTCCACACTGCCAGATGGGTTGAGGTTAGAAAGTCAGACACTACCAAGTGTCGGTGAGGGTGTGGGGGCCCTGGGAGCTCTGCGCCACACACGGGGACACACTTCGGTCCCGCCGCTTCGGCTAACAGTCGGTATGATCGAGGAAATTGAACATCCGCACAACCTGTGAGCCAGCGACTCCACGCCTCCTTTCATTCCCAGGGAAAACACACGCACACGTGGATCAAGAGACGTGTAAAAGAATCTCAGACACATCATTTCCAACAGCCCCAGACAACCTGCATGTCCACCAAGGGTGGAAATGGACACAGGAATTGTGAGATATCGGGGGCCTGGCTGGCTCAGTCAGGGGAGCGTGCAACTCCAGATCTCGGGGCGAGGTGTGTGAGTTGAGGGGTATAGAGCCTACTTAAAAAAAAAAAAAATTGTGAGATACAGAAGTGTATGTCCCTAATGTGAGAAACATATTCTATATAGAATGAAATACTATATGGAGATAAAAATGAATGACCATGGGGCGCCTGGGGGGCTCAGTGGGTTAAAGCCTTTGCCTTCAGCTCAGGTCATGACCTCAGGGTCCTGGAATCGAGCCCCGCATCAGGCTCTGTGCTCGGCAGGGAGCCTGCTTCCCCCCTCTCTCTCTGCCTGCCTCTCTGCCTACTTGTGATCTCTCCCTCTCTCTGTCAAATAAATAAAATCTTTAAAAAAAAAAAAAATGAATGACCACAGTGGGACTTCACAAACACAATGTTGGGTGAAAGACCCAACACTGAATGTTTTCATACACGAAGTTTAAAAACAGGCCCCCCTGAACAGGGAGTGAGAAGTCAGGGTACTTGTTGTCTTTGGAGAGAGGGAGGTAGGGGGAGGTGACGAGGGTTGGGAGGGAGCCGGAGGAGGGCTCCTGGAGGGCCCGCAACATTCTAATCCTTGATCTGCTTTGCAGTCCCATCCAGGAAGCATTTTGGTCCATTGCCTCTGCTTTGCCGCCATCGTGCTTCAACCCCGTGACTATGATATAAACAGCACTGCACGTGTTGCTGTGTTGCTTAGCTTTCAATCGGAAGCCCTTTCTGACTGTTTCACAGTCTGTCTACAGGTTTCGCGGCCGCACGGTGGTAATGGTGACAGTGGCCTCCCCTTACGGAGTGCTGGTTCATACCCAGCCCCAAGGTGGCCTCCCCACTCTGCCGCTGGACCTCCCAGTTTACTCACCCCTGCTCTCCTGTCGGGCTGGGAGGGCGTATGCAACTTCTAGCATCCAGTCCCGGATTCAGAGTTATTTTTAAACAATACTATAAAGAGCATATCTTCAAGGCATTTCAATAATCCCCATTTAGGGAATTATTTAGAGTTCTTGATTTTTCTTTTTTTTAACTACAAGCCGTTAAAATACTTCCTGCCCCGGACTTGAGAATTAAATTCCGAGAATGGGGTTGGTGGGAACTGGTGAGAAGGCGGGGTGCTGGGGAGCGGAGATGGAGGGAGGATCCTGCTGCTGGCTTGGGTGCCAAGCCCTGGTCACTGACAGGAGCGTGCCTCAGACGGGATGGGGCTGAGAGAGCCCCCAGGCTCAGGAGGGAGCCGAGGGGAGCTGGTGGGACCAAGGACACAGGGATCTCCTTCCTGCCCCCTCCCCAACTGCACTGGGCACTGGGCCCATTGCTCCATCTCTCTGGGGGAAGTCAGGTTATCCTCAGCAGCCTACCTTACAGATCCGGGCAGGGACAGCCTGTAGTTCCGAGTCTGTCTGCATTCCTCTACCCCTCCTTTCCTCTTCTGAACCCCAGCGTTCCAGCCACCGCCCTCCTCCTCACAACTAATTCTCCTCTTGGCCCTGGTCACTTCCCTTCTGCCGCCTCTTTCTGGAGACCCACTGTACCCACTGTCCTCCCTCATCTTCAAATTCACAGCCACTTCTTCCCGCATCCTGGAGCTACCACCGGGTTCAAGGGCACATTGGCTACTCTGAAATACAAGAAACTCCTCAAGCCTCCATTCCCTGACCCACTTCCCCTCAAGGTCCAGTCAACATCTTCACCTCCCTCCTCCTGCCCCACTCTTCCTCTGCCTCTACTTACCCTGGAATCGCTTTCCTAAAGGAGACCCAAATCACGATGTCCACGCCCTCTTCTTTCTCTCCTTCCACTCAGCCAGGAGCTCAAAGCTCGCAGGCTGCCCCCCACATCCTCGCGGGCTTAGCGAGTCCAGCCCTAGAGGTGGCTGCCTCTTCCTCCTGCTCCTGCGACACTTTTTTGGATCTTGCTTCCCGCTTTGGGTAATCGATCTGCTCCCACAACTTCAACTAGGACCTCGTGCACCCATCTCCCAGGCCACGCCCTCCTGCTCTGACCGTTCCCCAAAGCTTTAACGAACCCTGTTTTCCAATAGCTTGCCGGTCAACACACGAGTTTGGCCTGGCCATAATCCATCATTCCCCCAACTCCTTAGTATCTCATCAGCTCCCAACCAGCGGCAATGCTTTCTTCCCCAGAAACCAGACCTGGATCACCCCTTTTCTTAACCAGTTGGAGGCCAGGTGGAGACCATGGCCCATGGACTATGAGCCCCATGATCTCTCTCCCTCTGCCTCCTCCCTTGGTCAGTACCCCCTCTCACACAGACACCGGAAAAGCCTCCTTAGATGTTCACCTTGCCTCTCGACTTTCTCCACAGCCAGCAACCCCCACCTGGCCCATACTCCTGCCTACAGATTTTCACCCTGAGCAGCCTGCTCAAAAACAGGAATGGGCCCTCTACTGCTCTAGATCAAAGCCCAGGATTCTCAGCATGGCAGTCAAGGTCCTACTGATGCTTCCAGCCCAATCTTTTAGCCTCTCTCTTGCTATGTATCCTTGGTTCTAGCCACACTGACTGACCATTTCTGGATGCTTCTGCCCATCTCTGCCCCAAACTTGCACTCATGCAGCCATTTCTTTGTGATGGGCCCTCCACTGGGCCTCCTGTGGAAATTCTCCCCGTCTTTCCAGGCCTAGCTCAAAACTTGCTTCTCCTGAACCCCCCAGTTGGGATTAATTTCTTGCTCCCCTAAATGCCCCTTGCCCGGCAGTTACAACCTCCCCATTATATGTTGTGAGTCTTGTTAACTTTTGTCTCTCCAACTATGCTGCCTGGGCTCTGTGTCCGGGGACTCTGGTGTCCCTGTCCCTGCTCAGCAAATGTGTGAGGCCGTCTTCTAGACATCCCAAAGGATACAGGAGGCAGAGTGCAATGGCCAGCCTCCCTCCCTTCCCAGATGATGGGATCCCAATGGAGGTGGCTTTGGGTAAAGTCGGGGATCCGCACCCAGATACACGCACTCGATGCACACTGACCTCCCCTGACCTGCAGGTCCAGGCATGCACAGCCCAGCAGCTGCACACAGATTTGCACCAATGGAGTGATGTGCCTCTTTAATTTCGTATTTGCAGACGCACCACAGAGACACCTGCCACATGAAGTCTTGTATTTGCCACGCTTCTTTCCTGCAATACGGACATGTTTCTCCCCACCCTGTATACACCCATTGACGTGTCAGCAGATGGCAGAGGAAATCCAGAAAGTCAGCCTCAAGCTACCCAGGACTGAGGATGCAGTCAGCTCTGACAGGCCCAGGCACTCCGGGAGCCCCTCCCTCTCACCCCTGCAAAGAGCTAGCTAATGTGCCATCCTGCCCCTGCCCAACATTCATGACTTTGCTAAACCCAGGAACCTAAAGCCAGCCCGGACAGCGTCCCGAGGCCACCAGCTCCAAAAGGTCATATGCCTTGGTAGTCGTTTAAAAAAAAAATTTTTTTTTTAAGTAAATGTTTAAAGGAAAGAAAAAGTACAATTCCCTAGAAACTGTTGACAGGGATTGCATCTCTGGAGGAGGGCTGGAGGTGGACTTTCATGCTTCTCTGAATGAAAACATATTTAATGTGAGCTTGTGCATGAATGCTCCCAGCCAGGCCCTTGACTGGTGGGCGTGGAGGCGCGTGCAAGAAGAAGGAAGTCCTAGGAGCCTTTGCCAAGAAAGCAAAACAGCAGGCCCCTTGCTGCAGGTGGCCTGGGAGGGGCAGCAAGCCTGCACCTGAAGGCAGGCACCCCAGGCAAGAAAGGGCCCCAGAGGAGGGGTTTGAAAGACCGACAAGGCAAGGCTTATGGGGGATATTTAGGGAGTGCCTGGGAATGTGCAGGTCTATGAGGTGGATGCAGAGCTGTGTGCACAAGCATGATCGTGCGTGTGTGTATGCACGTGTATACACACACGTACACACAGTGGGGGCACAGAGTTCTGGAAGAGCTCTGGAAAATGCTCAGCGGAAGCAGGGCAGAATCAGGAGCCAGAAGTCAGAATCCTGAAGCAAGGGGGAGTCAGGGGAAAACGGGGGACCTGGGGTCTGTCTCCTTGCCAAGTGGGGTCTGGCCCTAAAGAGATCCGGGAGGCGAAGTGGGCAAGGGGCTATCCCTGGGTCATCAGTGCCGAGGCAAGAGGAAGGGTGCCCCTCTGCCCGGTGTTTTCTTTTCCATCTCAATATGATGGAAGGTGCTCACAGAAATAAAGCAAGTAGCAACGCAGGAAGAGTTTCTTCCTCCTGGGGTGGATTCATCCGCATGAGGAAGTAGTCCTTTCCTGAGGGCTGCGGGCTGTGTCCAGTTCCCATTCCCACAACCCCCCGGCACCCCAGAGGGCATCCTCTGCCTGGACAGGGCTGAGGTGGTGTCAGGGGGAGTGGGGGGCTGCCTGGGTGGCTCAGTTGGATAAGCGTCTGCCTTCAGCTCAGGTCACGATCCCGGGGTCCTGGGATCAAGTCCTGCATTGCGCTCCCTGCTCAGTGAGGAGTCTGCTTCTCCCTCTCCCTCTGCCTGCTGCTCCCCCTGCCCCTGCTCGTGCTTGTGCTCACTCTCTGACAAATAAATAAATAAAATCTTAAAAAAAAAGAAAGTTCAGGCACTTACTTCATGGTGACGGTGTTGAAGAACCAGGAATAGAAGCCCTGGGGAGAAAGGAGAGAACGTGTGAGAAAATCCAGCCCTGGGCCTGCCCTCCAGCTGTGGGAAGCCAGGCAGAGTGAGGCAGCACCCACAGGGCCCTCCTTCCAGGCAAGAGACGACAGCGAGAAAGAGCCTAGGTTCTGGAAGGAAGTGGGCTCCCTCTGGAATCCACGGTAACTGTCTAGGGAGAGGTCTCCCCGGAAGCGAGCTGTGAGTTGACATTCCTGCCATGTGGTATCCTGTTACAGGAAATGGGGGCTTCGTGGTCCTTGGGCCAGAGGGAGAGAAGGGACCCTTTGTGGGGTGGATGTTGGCTGCTTTTTGTCTGTCCTTCGTTGCTACCTTCTGGGGAATGCCCCCCGCCCCAGGCCTGTGGTCTGGGGGGCTGTCTGTGAGGTCTGCCACCCGTGGTCAGAGATCAATGGGAGTGTGACCCAAGCGGGGCCAACCAAAACTCTCCGGGGGGGTTGATGGATGAGGGATGTGGGATGTGGGGAGGGGGTCTCTCTCCACCTGAGCTCCTACACCTTGCTGAGCACCATGAACCCTGCAAGCTTGGTGTCAACTTCGACACCACAGGCAGGAGCTTGTCTGAGGAAAAAAGCCCACTGAGAAGAAATAGGATCGGAGGGGGGGATCCTGGTGGTATCTCTGGGCTTCCCAGATCTCCCTGCCCTCAAGGCAGCCAATTCTCTTGACTCTCCCCCGGGTCTCTTCTCTTATGTCTGAGAGTCCTGCCGATTATGACTTTCTCTCAAGGTCTTGCTGTCTGGTTTCTGGATGGTAGGGAAAGGCAGCCTCAGCCATGGAGACAGTGGAAGGCCTAGCGAGGAAGCGTGCTTGGGAAGAGTGTGCACGAGGATAGGCTGGGCCCATGGCCCTAAAAGCTGCCAGATCCGGGAGCTGGTTAAGTTGCCCTGGTACATGCTTCCTTCTGGGATCCTGCAGGGTTTAGCAAAATCTGGGGAAAGACTGCGATTCTTGATTGACCCCATTGACCACAAGCACATCAGTGAAGAGGTAGGCCCGGCTGGCTGACATTCCCCGGCATCACATTGATTGGGGAAGGAGTGTTGCCCGCAAGGAAGCA
>RCUC01083501.1:0-10941 GCA_003697995.1 Taxidea taxus jeffersonii
GGTACCCCCCCCAAATCCACCATTGCAAGAGTGATTGTGAAAATCCTTGATGAAAATGACAACAAACCTCAGTTCCTGCAGAAGTTCTACAAAATCAGACTCCCAGAGCGGGAAAGACCAGAACGAGAAAGAAACGCCAAGCGGGAGCCCATCTATCGTGTTATAGCGACAGACAAAGACGAAGGTCCCAATGCGGAAATCTCTTACAGCATTGAAGATGGAAACGAACATGGCAAATTTTTTATTGAGCCCAAAACCGGAGTGGTTTCATCCAAAAAGTTTTCTGGAGCTGGAGAATATGATATTCTTTCAGTGAGTTAGGATCTCATCTTTGAATTTCTCACGTACTTTCGTTCATCTGGTCTTAATGTCACTTCTCTGAAAACTTTCTCTCTCTTCAGGAAGGGCCCTCAGTGTGTGTGTCCTGTCGGGAGATGTTGCTTCGGTTTTCCCTTCTCAGCCATCACTCCAGTTACTATGTGTGTTGAGTGTGGCATGAAGAGGTTGTTCTTTTTAATCAAGCCTTATACACGGGGAATATACAAATACAGAAACGAAGTGTTTGAAATTGGCTCAGTTTGAGACCAAACCAGTCTGTGCTTCGGTTATGGGATGTAACTTCTAATTTGCTCCCTTCGTCCCCTCTGCTTATATTTTATAGATTAAGGCAGTTGATAATGGTCGCCCCCAAAAGTCGTCAACCACTCGACTCCATATTGAATGGATCTCCAAACCCAAGCCGTCAGTGGAGCCAATTTCATTTGAAGAACCATTTTTTTCCTTCACTGTCATGGAAAGCGATCCAGTGGCTCACATGATTGGCGTGATCTCTGTGGAGCCTCCTGGCACGCCTCTTTGGTTTGACATCATTGGTGAGTCTTCCTCAGAGTTTTATTGTCCTTGCATAGGTTACACAGAGGAGAACCTATCTTTGGTTTTCTGATTTTTGTATACATCTCTGGATTTAAAATTTTTAAGTGAGACTTAGAAGTGGAGAATTTGTCTTAAATTGCAATATTTTGATTGCAAAAGGTTTTACAATACCCAGCCATGTATTGAACTTGTTTAAAATTGCTGCCATGCATGTACCATATCCTTAATGTTAAAATAAGGTTTTCAAAAGTGCATGAAGGAGTTAGAAACCTGAATGTTGTGGTCTAAAAGCACTTTTTAATTTTCCTTCTTGTTATATAACATATAGCACATCGCTACTTTTAGCGAATATGGTTTGAATGCTTAAAATAACTGTGACTGTCATGTGTAAGTATTTTATAGGGAATAATGATACAAATTTAATTGTATAACTTAAAAATGAGAGTGGCATCTGTGGCCTTCGGTGTTTTATTTACCACATTTTGGGAATGTGGGAAGCAGGGTTCAGGAGGTTCATTGACCCTGTAATAAAGATTATATGCCTATGTGAGTTTTTTGTTTTTCATTTAATTGAGTTTAGACATAGAACGTATTCCCTTACTCTCATGTACTTAAAAAAGAAATTCACCTTTATCTTTGACATCTTCGTTTTTTCAGTGGTATTTCCTCACGTTATGTTAATCATCAGGATCTTTAAAAGCATAAGGATGGTTGTGACTCCTCTCTAGTTGGTCCTGCAGATCCCTGCTTCCCTCTTTCAGCCCATAGCCACCCTCCCACGAAACGCAGTGTCAGCATGTGAGGCGGCTGCGACGTGGGCAGCGCGGGCTTCGCCTCTTCATTTCCCCCAGCCCGCGGTTCGGCTGCGTCCTCGGCTCCGGGTGTTGTATGAAATCGTTGAGGTCATCCACACCTCCGAAACCCTTACTTTAGTTTTAAAGAAGAAACGTGATTTTCACAGTGAACTACCATCAGGGTCGTTTGTTGGCTCCCTGTTAACTCCTATCACGCTTCTAGACGAGCCGGGCCCCCGCTGGGCTGTGTGTAACACTGACCGCCATTGGAACTGGTCTGATTGACACTCTTCCTTGTTCTGTGCTTGCCTTCCATGCTTGCTTGCTTCTTTGTGGCTGTGCCAGGAGACACACTCGCTAGAGAAGCGTTTTCCATCTTTCAGATGACTTGTGACCCGAACTGTACAGCAGAAGGTATCTGCTGAGATCCCATAATTTGCCTCAGATTATGAGATCTAAAAGAAAAGCATCAGTTTTTAAAACCGTTTTTATTTCCAGTGACTGTTTTCCATTGCCCTTTATTTTCATGGCGTGCCTTTGGTCACCCATTCCAGTTGCACACATCATGCTGACTTCTAAGACATCCCAAAATCATCCTTAGTTTTAGATTTCACTGAAGTTTTTTTGTTTGTTTTAATGTGTGTGTCATTTTACTTTTTGGTAAGATTTAGTAGTAGAACCTCATCATGACATTAAGACTTTATTTTCATTCCATATCACTTCATTGGTAAGAGTATCTCAGGTTCAGTGGATGTGGGAAGAGTTCTGCCTAGAACCTAACTGGGCATGCATTTGATGTCAGCAGCACAGAAACTTTTGATTCATTAAGCTTTGTGTTTGGCAACAATGGGGAAAATGTCTTTTTAAGTATGTAAGAGGCAGAACTAATTGATGTTAACTGCCACAATTTTTCTCAGAGTTAACATTTGTTTTTAATAGTTAATTTTTTAGGGCACTATGCTTCAAGCGTCATGAATCTTTTTTGAGTAACTAAGCATTTGAATGGCTGACTGTTTAGTAAAGGATGTTTGATATGTAGCTACTGGGATACATAAATTAAAGACATATCCAGAACCCCCAAAAAAGCAAATGGAAAGTAACTCTTTGGCAATATTAGCAATGTTTTTGCATCTTCAGAGTTGCTTTCTTGCTTTCCTCTCAGTAGCTTCCCTTGACAATTAGGGCTCAAGTTGGCATTAGTAGACACTGTCTTTCTAATTGGCCCTTCTTTTCTTGTCTTCCAAAATGAAAACTCCTTGGAATCACCTTGAACAGTATATCATGGAGCACCTGGGTGGCTCAGTGGGTTGAGGCCTCTGCCTTCGGCTCAGGTCATGATCCCAGGGTCCTGGGATCAAGCCCCGAATCAGGCTCTCTGCTCAGCGGGAAGCCTGCATCCTCCTCTCTCTCTTCCTGCCTCTCTGCCTGCTTGTGATCTCTGCCGAATAGATGAATGAAATCTTTAAAAAAAAAAAAAAAAGAGTAGTATATCAGAAGTGGGTTTTTCCCCCCTGTCATGAAGAATTAGAAAGCCACAAAAGAAGTAAAAGGTTTTCATACTTTTCTGTATTTCCTAACTTAAACTAGGTGGCAACTACGACAGCCATTTTGATGTGGACAAGGGCACTGGGACCATCATTGTTGCCAAACCTCTTGATGCGGAACAGAAATCAAGCTATAACCTCACAGTTGAAGCTACAGACGGAACCACCGCTATCCTCACACAGGTAAGTGAATCACCCATGATGGGTTCATCAGAGGTGGACTGATAACGACCTTCTGATTTTAGGGTGCACAGGCAATGTGATTCTGCCCTTGCAGGCTCCCAAGCACAGCTGCTGTGTTGATAGAGTTTACGTAGATGCACACCAAGGATTTGTATTTAGGGAAAGAAAATGTAGGTTTGGCTTGTAATTAAGCAGTTCTGGAAATTCTGAAAGAAGACTTAAAAACAACACCCACTTTTGATTACCAAGATCTTTCAATTTTATACTGACTTTGAACAGCATTAGTATAAATTGTATTGCTCTTGAGGATGAATGTGTCCAAGTCATTTTTGTTAAAGCTCATTAAAGTGATTAATCATGTTTTAAATCATTTGAAAAAAATTTTTCCCCTTTTGGCTATTTTAACAAGGGTTGTATAAAATGGTTGATAGATTTGTTCTCGTAATCCCTTTAACATCTTTATTTGTTCCTACATGGTGATTTAAGAGATGGCCAGATTACTGGGATTTCAAATTTAAATGTTAAAACCCTATACATTAAATTCTCTTTGATTCTTAGTGTGGGCTCTGTGAGAATTTGTTGAACATTTGTTATGGCAGGTGCTGTTCTAGAAACTGAATACTGGGAAACAAAAATCCTACCCTCACTGAGCTCATCTTAGGATGATGGAAGCTAAGATTTACATATATATCTGCTGTGTCCTAAAAGACAAAGGAAAAAATTAAATATTAGAAGAGAAAATGCTTCCCAATTCCAGTTTTTTATCTTTAGATGATACTATTTTATATCTCAAATGAGAAAGATCATCTGTTAAATCATTTAGTTGCACTGAATAAAAGTCTGTGATGTCTTTTTAATTAATAAATAAATAGATGATTCAGAGCCAGTTATGAAAAGTCCTTCTTCCGTTCTCCATGTGGTTGTGATTTTTAGTGTATTTAAAATTGACATATCTACCATGCTTTGGGGTCATTTTGAGATTGTCATGTAAAAGTTTTAGTACAGTATTAAAATTTCATTTCTGTCAGTAACTATTCTCATTATAGAAGTTAGACTTTAGAGCATGAAAATGAGAATAAAAACATGCAGTTGTAATAAATTTAACAGGATGAATTTTGAAAGGTTTAAAGAGTATAACTGTACATGGACCAGTTCAAATAATCTACTAACTGGAAATCCAGCAAAAAGAACTTAAGAAGCAGTAGCAGTGGCCATCCGTGCCAACCATTCTCATTAATGAAGATGATCTATTTACCTGTAGCATTTATTGCTTATGACATAAATGAATAAGTAGCAGTATGCCCCTTCCCAAATAATTACAATTTTAACGAGTACCATTAAAAACTTCATATAAAATGTGAAGTCGATTGAATAAAATTTCCTGTAAAACCCAGGAAATAAATTGGAGTCTTTCTAGGGACACAAATATCTTAAGTTGTAGTGCTGCATTTATACCTTGTAACTTCTTTTGAGTCATTTTCAGGGGATCTTGATAATATCCTCATGATTTGCTGGCAGGGAAGGGGAGTCAGAGTCTCATAGATGTGGTCCCAGAGCCCAGACTCCCCTGTGAAGATGTAGGACAAAGGGGACAGTCAGTAATCAGGTTTCAGTTTCCAAATGGGCCAGAGGACAGGGCCATAGGAACAGGGATGAGAACAGAGCAGCAAACACACGTGAAGGGTGACATGGAGATAAGAACTGGGTTGCTAAGGAACTGGAGCACAGCGTAGATTTGGGCTTGTAGGTAAAACTCGGGAAGCAACAGGGGGGACGTCGCTGCATGCAAGTCCGAGGTTTGGGGAGCACTGTTGTGTGAGCCACGGTTCATCATCAGCAGAGGGGGCGGTTGGGGGAGTCCCCCTGGAGTCCCCAGTGCTCTGCTGAAATAGCACTGCTCCTTGCGTTCCTGTCCTGCCGTTTGCTGCTTGGGATCTGACCAGTATCAATTCGAGTCGCTTCACTCTACCCCTATCTCAAGGTCACTTACCAAATCCAGTTACAGCTTTTTTTTTTCCTTTGAAACAGCTTTGCTTTCATGTTTCCTTCTCGTTTCTCTTGAGCATCAGCATTATGCACAGGTCGATTGGTTGGAATGTTGGCTCTGCCTCTTACCCTGTCCCTGGGCAAGTGGCTGTAACCCTCTGGGCTTCCCTTGTGTCACTGGGAAAGGGGCATAGTGATTTTGTCCTCATAGGGCCCTCTGAGGGGTAAGTGAGGTCGCAGTCGCGCTGGTGTGCACTCACTGCTGGACATTTCAGTCCCCTCCCTGTCTCCATTCTCTGTCCCTGCGGTTCATCTGGCAGTGCGCACTACCATAGGGGTCTGCCTGGTTGAGAAGAGGCGGTAAAGGTGAATTTCCGCTGATCAGCTAGTTAGGGCGCACGCGAGCTGTAGCTCTCCAGCCTCTGCTTGCGAGTCCAGGGTCGCTTACCATCCCTTAGTTCCACGTCCTTCTCTCTAGTCTCGAAGAGATAGGGTGTTTGATGCCACTTCTTGCCTTCCTATCTCTGACCAAGGTCTCCCCCCCGGCCCCCATTCTAGTAAATATTGATTACCAATGCAAGCAAAGCCTTACCTTCTCCTTAAAAGCTTGTAGAACGTCCCTCGCCATCTCGGGACTCCTAAAGGCTTCCTTGACAAGTCACTTGGTAATATGTGCAGCCTCATCGTGTTCAGCATGTGTAAGACCTCACTGGCTGAGCCTGAGAGCTTCCCGAGGGCAGGAGCTGCTGTACATTCATCACTCCCCAGTAATGTGTGGGTGCGTTCTGCGCAGATAAGGGCTCTGTGAGTGTGCTTCCTTTGAATCGCTGTATCAGAATTGGTTGTTTTTACCTTCCTTGTTCCTACTGAGTTGTATCTGATTGACTTGAGAGCAGGAATCAACCACCTCTACCCAACACTCCATTAGAAAAGTACTATGTAAATGTACGGTGGAAATGAATATATAATGATTGAACTTAGAGAAATTATAAAACCATTGCTTGTGGATCATCGTTGACCTTTAAGAACGGTCTGTGGTTCTAAATGTTTATGTAACTTTCACATAAAACCTTTCTTTGGTTTAGCGAATGCATTTAATACATATATAAAGTTTAATGTTACAAATCCATCACTAATGTTGTAGTGTTTTATGAGAACACTGGTATCATCGTCATAAGACCTGCAGCTCTTATGCCTGCACCGGGGTGGATAATAGCTTCACCTGTGCATTCCTGAGGCTTCAGCCTCCTGGGTCATTAGGACTAGCGAACCTCTTTATTCCACACATGCCAATGAAGCTCAGATTTCTTGTTCGTAACCATAAACCATCTTTGTAGTCATTAGTGATTTCCACTATGCCTTATCTCCACACAGGTCTTTTCAGTCTGAAAATTAATCCTCTTAGTGTTAAAGTAAAAAGATACATATTTTTTTTAACTTAGCTGAGTTTTTTTCAATATTGGCTTTTTTCCCCCTTTAAGGTTGTTATTCTATGTTGATGTATTTAAGAGAGCTTATCTTTAGTGTATTTAAAGTGCTTTTAGGAAATGAATGGGTTTACTATTTATACGTAGGTTTTGTGATTGTAAAAATGTAATAAAGATTTTTAAAGCACATTTCTAATTTATTGGTAGGAATTTGGAATCTCAACAATTAGAACAAGAAATTTAAATACGGTATTTATCTAGTACCATACTCCCCTCGTTTGCTTGGTAGTTGCAGATTCAGATCTGATAGAGGAAATTATCTTCTGTAAATCCTGCTGAAGAAAATTCTCTGTTATCCTGACATGAGTGCTCTAGAAATCTCTCTCCTGTGGAGACCTGAGAGAAATTAAGTGTGCAGTCAGAAAGAAGTGTGTGAAAGATGTTACCTTTGACCTCCAAAGTTAGTTTCAGGAAATTAGAAAGGTCTTCATTATCTTACTCATATGGGTAATATGTCAATATGGGTAATATGGGTAATATGTCAATGGAAAATTTTAAAGATTTTTTTTTATTCTGGATTTTTGTTTCTTTTATTTCTTTGTTTCATTTTGCTAAAAAAAGTTTTTTTTTCAATGTGCATCTCATGTTTCCCCTTGATTCTGTAAATAATAAAATAATAAAATATCACAGTTAAGGATGTAATGTGAGTCATTATGTGCTTACTAGGTATTCATCAAAGTAATAGATACAAATGACCATCGTCCTCAGTTTTCTACATCAAAGTATGAAGTTGTTATTCCTGAAGACACAGTGCCAGAAACAGAAATTCTGCAAATCAGTGCTGTGGATAAGGATGAGAAAAACAAGCTGATCTATACTCTGCAGAGCAGCATTGATCCACTGAGTCTCAAGAAATTTCGTCTTGACCCTGCAACCGGCTCTCTCTCGACTTCTGAAACACTTGATCATGAAGCCATCCACCAGCATGTTCTTACAGTCATGGTACGGCTTTCTGCTCATTCGTTGGCCACCCATTTGCTTTCTAAAGGGTTTCACGTCTTTGCGAGTGATCTTTAATCAATGACTGGGAAACCTCTGACAGCACTGATAACCTATTGATTCTTTCAGGTGCGGGATCAAGATGTCCCTGTAAAGCGGAACTTTGCGAGGATTGTTGTTAATGTCAGCGACACAAACGACCACGCCCCCTGGTTCACGAGTTCCTCCTATGAAGGGCGGGTTTATGAATCAGCAGCTGTCGGCTCAGTTGTGTTGCAGGTTACAGCTCTGGACAAGGACAAAGGGAAGAATGCTGAAGTGCTGTATTCAGTCGAATCAGGTAACTATGAAACACTCTTAAGAAACCCCTGGCCTCAGTAATTTCACTTTTAGAGCATTTTCTCTTGGGCATGGTAGGAATTTCCACGACAGAGTGCTGGATGTTGTGCCTCCGCTGCCCCTTCCAGGTTTAGCTTTTCTGCCCCTTTCACCCTCCTGAATCTATAACAGTTGAGTTTCATTCATGGAATTGGGTTGTTATGTAGGCCCCAGGGTTGCAATTTGGACTGGAGATGTTGAAAAGCCCAAGGAGTCTTCTGGAGAGTTGGGCAAGGAAGGCCTTAAACATTTCTTCTTCATATGATAGAGCAAGAGATCCAGAGTCTTGCTGGTAGCTGCAAAGAGGAGCAAAGTAAAATGTTTCGTTCTCTCTCCTCTTTTATGATGCTATTCATAGTCTTTCCTCTAATCATTCCACAGACTGATGAAGCCTATTTTCTGTGTCAAGTGCCTTGCTAGGAGTGTGATGTAGGTAGAGGCCATCATTGGTCCCCAGTTGTATATGTTCATGCAAAAATGAAGCTTCTGATTGAAGCTTCTGCTTTAGAGCGTATGATTTGTACAGTCAGAATTCATTTTGTTTGGGGACCGTCCCTACTTGTGCCATATGCAATGAGAATGTAATTAAGTATCAAGAAGCCTGCTTCCTTTTTTCCATGTTTCTCAAGGTAATTCTTAGTACAAAGAATATAGTCTTTCTCATTCTTTTGTCTTTACAATGATTTTAGAATATCATGCACTTAACTTGATTTGTGTAAGTCTGTTCCTCTGCATATTTAAAAATTGTGCCTTTCCTAGATATTAGAATTGGTAGAGGCATCAATTCTAGGTCATATAGTCAAAACCTGAGCATGGAGAGTAATTTAAAAAAAACATTTAATCGATGTGTTTTATGTGATTAAACTATTTTTATTTCTTAATACATTTGAAGCCTCATTTATTTCACTGAAAACAACCAAATTTAGTCAGTTACCCATAAATAAGATTTTCAGTACTCCCCTGGGGTTCGGGATTCAAATGTAGTATAGTTAGCGCCTTGAACAAAGATGCAGGTTTTTCCACTGGTTCAGAAATTTAGCTGTGAAAAAAAAAAACAGTGCATTCCATTTGTGCATGCCTGAGCAGTTCAGCAAAATAATTTTCTCATAGACAAAAACGCCTGGGTTTGTGTAGGAGAAAATGTTAAACTTTTCCCTTAGCTTTCACATAATTTTCGACAACTGGGTGGTTAAAATACGATTGTCGGTGCCTGACTGAAGGCATGTGCATTCTTGAAGTGCCTGTAATGACTGAGGGGTTAGTAATCTGGTGTTCCAAGAATGGAACTCTGTCTCCCCTCAGAGAATAGATGATACCAAGGGCCTATTTCGATAGAGAATTTGGACTCCTAGGAAGATAATCTTTATAGATTTGGTAATACGAAAAGCATTTATAGGCAGCAGCTACCATTAAAATGCAGAAGCGTGTGTATGTGAATCTTTTGGAATAGTAGGAAATGTAAAATGATCGTACCTCCTTTCATTTAAGTTACTTACATTCACCTGCTTCTCATTTATGTCAGATTCCATTTCATAAAGTTCAAAAAACTAGTTACAGATTCAGGCTGTAACACTGCATGTTTAATTAGCAGCAATTTATTGAGCAAAGAGTTTGGTCTGATTAGGAGTCTTTAGGGAAAAGAATTAATTAAAGGATATTTTCTGTAACAATTGACTTGTGTGTTTAGGGACAATCAGGGCCATACTCTGGATTATATGGTGTTTTCTTTTTTTCTTTTTTTTTTTTTTTTTTAGTAGATTATTGTAACTTCAAAACTGTCACAATGCCTGGAAATAAAAGACAGTAATTGAGCTTATTAACTAGAATTGATTTCCTTCCCCAAACTTGGGTTAACTATAATTGCAATAGAAACTTAGGGTTTCTCACTCGAGGCTGCCAGTGGTCAGGCAGGCAGCACTTTACTGAACGTCCGCAGCCTGTGCCCAGCGGGGAGAAATGGATTTCTGCACACAGCTCTGACATGCCCTTTGGGGTGTATGTGTATAATACAGTCCTTGCTAATGAGTACAGATTCACATGTTTGGATAATCGCCTTCTTCAAACAGAACAATCTAAGGCTATTTAGAAATCACCACTATCTCCAGCTAAAGTGAACGCATAAGCCCCCAAGCTGGTACAGACTCTGCTGCTTGCCCTGAGTTCCCTCACAAATGCTGCGTGTGTGTCTCAGTATCTGATGCGTGTAGCTGTTACTAGATCAGACAGGGGTATGCGTAAGCCACTCAGCGGCCCTTCGTGTTCTGCCACAGGAACATGTTGCTCGCCCACATGCAAATCCGAGGAGTTCTGCCGCAGTATAGGTGTATGTAGGAGCTGTCTGTTAATTGGCTACCTGGGTTCCTGTTTAGCCTCTTGTTAAGATACTCCAGGTAGTAATGTTCCTGAATTTCTCAGGAATTTCCAATTAGTGGACATTTCTTTTTTTTTTTTTTAAGATTTTTTTATTTATTTATTTGTCAGAGAGAGAGAGAGCACAGGCAGAAAGAGAGGCAGGCAGAGGCAGAGGGAGAAGCAGGCTCCCTGCCGAGCAAGGAGCCCAATGTGGGACTCGATCCCAGGACGCTGGGATCATGACCTGAGCCGAAGGCAGCCGCTTAACCAACTGAGCCACCCAGGCGTCCCGACATTTCTTTTTTTGTTAATACTTTCAACTATAGTGCTTAATCTAACAAGTGGTTGCTGGTGATAAAAACAAAATCAGATCAAAATAGTGCCTTATTATCTTTCCATACAACA